>VYZW01035773.1:9193-24259 GCA_013401315.1 Balaeniceps rex | reverse complement strand
GTTTTTTTTTTTTTTTTTTTTTTTTTTTTTTTTAAAATCGAGGATGATGGCTTTTGCCATATAGCTGCTGTTAGCGTTAGGCCTGTGCACCCCTTGAGTTCCATGGCGATTTATTCAAGGAGACCATCTAACTTCTTCCTGCTTTCATGTTCTGACTTAGAAATGTCTCTGCTGAGTTATTTGAAGCAGCAAGCTATTTAACTTCTTTCAAGCCTCAGAACTTCACTGTTTTCAAATGTTTTGTTTTTCCTATACCAGTTAAGAAGGCTTATTGACTTTAACACCCTGAAAAATGTTATCGGGATGCGATGTGCAGCTGCAGATGTTACCAGAGCTTAGAAGAGAGAAATAATTGCGTTCCAAGATGTTGGAGCCGTCTGTCCAACATAGAGCAGATGACCAGCTTGCTAGGGTAGTGCATGGAAGAACAGGCCCTCCGCTTTTCTTGAGCTTCTGGAGAAGGTTAGATGTTGTTAAAGATTACCGTAATAATGGGGGAGTCTTTTAAGACTTGTGTCGGAGTTAATGGAAACCTGTGGCTTAACCTGTTCACCATCAGAAATGCAGCTATGATCTTAGCTGGTGTCTCCGAGTTGAAGTTACTTGCACATCACGTGAAGTTGAGACTGTAATGCTGGTTGAGAGGAAAATGCCTAGAGGTAGGGTAAGTAAAAGCAATTAATAATGTCATGTAATACACAGAGGAAAGTAGCAGTGGGTTGAGGTCTTTCTAAGCAGAGGTGTGATGTTACAGGTGGAAGTAACGGATTAGAGAGTTCTTTGATTTACTTGCAAGCGGGCCTGCTTTCTCTGTGTGGTTGTGGGGCGGAGGGGCTGGTTCGGGTAAAATCCTGCTCTCTCTGAATATGGACTTGCTTCAGCCTTGCAGGGCTTGATTGCTGAGGAAGGAGGTGGTGGCTCAGTTTACCTCTGTGAGGACTTAGTCCTTTTGGAGAGATTCAGTCTTGTGGGGGTAAAGCAAGTCGGTGCATGCAAAGAGCTCCTTGCGTGCAG
The DNA here is from genome assembly GCA_013401315.1 of Balaeniceps rex. Classification (NCBI taxonomy): domain Eukaryota; kingdom Metazoa; phylum Chordata; class Aves; order Pelecaniformes; family Balaenicipitidae; genus Balaeniceps; species Balaeniceps rex. Next base: position 23,245 of record VYZW01035773.1, on the reverse strand, counting down.
TGAGGGAGCACTACAGAAACGTTAGTCAAAGAAGTTGCTGAAATGTTGGCTACTTTTTGACGGGGAAAGTAAGTTCATAAATTCTGAGACCTCTGAAGCTTGCTTTTTTTTATTTAACAGTTTGCAGAACAGTTTGCTTCGAGCTGGTGAGGAAAATCCTTCTTTCCCTGGTTTTCAGAGATTGTGGCGAAGTGGGACTCTCTTCCCTGGAGGCGTTCGTGAGCTGTATTTAGAGGTAGGCTGACAGCACAGATAGCAGCTCAGCTCGAGGTGCAAATGTGTCTATTTGCCATTCCGTTGCTTCTGTGGAGGGGAGGTCATGCATACACAGTCCTCTCTCCCTGCCTCTCCTTCTCCTAAGCCTCCTGTGACCATATTGGTGCCTTATCTTAAGACCCACCAGATCTGACTGGTAAATCTGACCTCGGAGCTAAAGTGTAAGCAGCTGCACAGGAGCTCTTCACTGGCCTGGTTAGCAGAGCTTTGATAAAAGTGTAGTTGTGGACTTGTGTGCAGCACAGGACATGTTCGTACGCTAAAGGTAGGATTGTGTTGCCCGCTGCTGTGCCAATTACTGGATATTAATGGCAGGATAGCATGCATATGCCTAAACTGGGAAGCAGAAGGTTAATAGACGAACAGCACCAGAAGATCCCATTTATCAGTTTCTATTTATCTCTCCTTGGGAGGTGGCAGGTTTACAGTAAATACCTTCTGTCCTCCTAATTTCCTAATGATGGGGATAATGATGGAGAATGGTGAAGTCATTAACTGGGACAGCCTCTGTGCATCACTCTGTCAACCACATCTCTCCAAGACCTGCAATGAAAAGTGATGGGCCCCAGCTGTTCACCAGATTCTCTTCCCTTCCCCCCTCCCCATTCTCAACCCCAGTTGCAGGCTTAGCAATTAAAAAGAGGGGAAAAAAGAAAACCCACAAACCAAAAGACAAAAGCCAGTCCTTTCCTCTTCCACTGCAATGATTGCCCAGTCTGCCCTGCACTTTGTGTGTGTGTGTGGATGTACCAATCTGATCCCATTTTAGTACTCTCGGTTAAGTGCAGTGGTATTCCTGAGCCTGGCGGTGTCACTCGGGCACGGTGTGCAGTACTGGAGAGGGGAACGGTGAACTGAAATGAGCAGGAGGACGTGAAAGAAGGTTGTGCTTCTGGAATGGAGGCATGGGGTTTCCTGTGTGCTGTCTTCTGCTCTCGCCTTCTGCTGAAGAACTGGTTAAATGTCTGTAAAAACATCTAGCAGTTCTCCGTATCTGAAACGGTGTGCTGGACCGCTGATGTGTTTCGGTGGTTAAAGAATAGATGGGCAAACAGTTCTCAGTCATGTGGTACATCGGGGTAGAACTGCAGAGAGAGTACGGTAGCCAGGCTCTCTTTCTAGATCCCACTACTTGAAGGTACAAGTTCTGCAAGACAAAGATGTCCCTGAAACGTGAACCGAAGTGAAAATGAAATCACCGAAGTAAATTGTTGTCTTGAAAAGCTTTTTTCCCCATGGCGTTTCTCTGTAGCTGACTCGCGGTTTTTTTTGTTATATTTGTTTTGCATTTGGACAACGGCTGTGACTTGGTGACTGTTTTCAGAGAGTTGAGTGGTTTACCATTTGTAACAGCCACGTACTCATTCAGTGAGTGCCTGTGATTTACTGCCAGCCCTATTTAAAACATTGCTTTTCTCTCCGAGAGGTGGGAAAAAAACACCCCGCCACAGGTGCGACTGGGGGTTTTCGTTACAATGAAAGGAAAAAATCTTGTGTGCTCTCTCATATGCTTACAGTGTTGTGGTAAACCTGAGCTTGTGTTCAAGTGCCTTCAAAGCTGCTTAGCTTGACCTGTTTTCTAGTAACGTACTAGTTTTTCAGTGAGATGTCTTTTTTTCTTGATCGTTATAATTCATGAGTTAAAGCAGTAGCTTTACCTATAGCAAAGCTACAGGCACTTGCTATGGCCTTGAGTATAGTGTAATATAGTGGAGCTGTCCAGCCCTTCTGCGGGTCATGCCTTTGGCTCTTGACTGTCAGCCATTTGCGGTGCCTGAGAGTCCGGCCTTCTGCCTTGGCGTGTTTTGAAAAGAGAGGCCTGCCTGAAGTGAGGTTTTCCTGTGCATCCGCCATGTGTCAGGCTCATAAAAGAACTCCTGAGCTGTGGGAGCTTTGTATTAGAAGGGTTCATTAACTTTCAAATGTTTCAATTGAGAAATTTCGGAACTTTCAGCAATAGGCCAAGGTGTCCAGCTGAGCCAAGAGCGTCCCCTGACAGTCAGGTACAGATGTGATTTCTAGTCAGAGTGCCGTGAGAAACCTAATAGTGTCCCAGAAAGTGTCATACTTGAGCTGGAGAGGCTTAAACCAGATAGCCCAGAGAGACTGTAAATAATTTTTATTAGGCTTTAAGAGATGGGAAGATAGAGGTGCCTTTAACTTGTAGCATGCCAGGAATTCAGTCTGCAGTTGTAGAACATGTGGGTCCCATCTTTATGTGACTCATCACGTTCATTTAGCTGTCCTGGGAAGTGTGACAGGAGGAAGGAAAACGCAGTTGTGGTGAGAGAAAGGACTCTGGTACTGGCGTAATTCTGAGCAGGTGATTAACTCTGTTCTTAAGTGCTTCAGGCCAGGATAGATCATGATGGTGCAAAGGGGCGTTTTTCTGACTAATGTCTCTGTAAATGTGGTATTTGAGCAGAGAGATGGATAAGGCAGTGGAACAGCTCTCTAGTTTGGGAGATGTGGTGTTAGGCAGTTACTGCGTTAGACGAGGCGGAGAGTAAATGTTCCCTAAACATTTCCTTCTCCTTTATTTTACAGTCCTAGATGCTGCTCTCGGCCATACGGACCCACAAAGTTTTGTTTTGTTTTGTTTTCTTTTTTTTTTAATTACTCCACACTGGTCTGGTAGCCCCATGTCAGGTAGTCTTCTTCCAAGAGCTTTGACTTGGGTTAACAGCCCCTGGTATCTCTTGGGTAATAACTTTATTTTGTATCTTCAGTCATAAATGTTTAGGCCGGGGAAAGCGGAGTTTGATTTCCTGTGTAATAATGCAGGTCACTCGGCTTATCTCATTAGCCTTGCACTGCACTCAAGGATTGATGTTTGACCAAAGTCCGTTCTCCAGCCTTAGTTTAGACATGTGAGAAGGTGCCAGTTCACTGGGATTCCAGCTATCCCTGGAACAAACTGCGGGGGCTCCTTGCTGATTTTGCAATGTTATTCCTCTCGTTGGCTTGCTTTACAGTTAGCCGGCCTTGCCTAGGTTCTCCTGAAGACAAGCTAGCTACCGCTTACAAGTGAAGCGAAGCTTTGGATTTCAGCCCTGCTAGGTTGCCTTGGTTCCCACAAGAGTTCCTAGCTGAAAATTGGAATATGCCTTCTTGTCAATGTCTTAACTTTCTCTGTTCTGGCTATTCCACGTGCTGCAGCACAAATATAGCAGTCCTGGGCCAGGCTCAACAGCATCAGCTGCTTCTGTGGCTAGCCTCTCAGCTTTGACACCTCAAGCATGACACAAATCAGGCTAAACAGAACATGCAGTATTAAACATCTGTTGACTTCTAAATAAGGAAAATCGTATTAGTCACTCTGTAAGCAATCTGTATGATAATTTCAGGAAAACATGAGGTGGCTGTTCTCTCAGTGGAAGAAATAGCTGATATGTATTTTTACATACATAAACTAATGGCAGGAAAGACTTAAGAGCCTAGCATGGAGGGAAGTTTTACTTCCCGGAGGTGTGTTTGATGAAGAAAATAAAAGCAAAACAAATTGACTACCACTGTGGAAATTTGTTTGGGTAGGACAATTTCTACAGCACCAAATCTTGAGGAAGATGGATGCTGTTACAGATAATGCTGGTCAAGTGAAAGAAATGTCGCTGGAGCATCCGAAATCATTTTTTCAATTATGTGTAACATATAGCAGTGGATGACTTAAAAAGTTATCCTAGCTGACAGCACAAAGGCAGCAAAATCTTACATTCAAGTCCACTTTTAAAGGTGCAGAGTGTACATACTAACCGTCTGACTACAGATCGCTTAAAGAATACAAAAGTGGCTGTTCACAGTGAGCATTTAGCTCTTTTTTCAACTTGTCCAACTACTTCTGTTCTAGAACTGGCTATTACACACAGTCACAGCTTCCAAAGTGAAGTGTAGCGGTGCGTATCTGCAGAACATTACAGACGAATCTAATGCTTTACATGGATTTCAGTGGACTCTGGCTTCCAGAAGCTTTGTCAAAAAGGAAGCTATTAAATGTTTTCCTTGAATAACTAAATTCTTAATGTCTTTGCTGGGTGAAGTATTCGAGTTTGAGTTCAGTAGGATGTACATCCTCTAAGTGGTAATGCTTAACTGGATCTGCTCTGCTTGAATATGGGAGAATTCATTGATGGCTGTGGAGAAATGGGAATTAAGCGCAGCGGGCTTTTCTTCTTCCCTACCTCTGGCTCCAAAATGCAGGAGCGCTGCATCTCTTAGACATTTCAGTGCTTCCAATTGCAGGAGTGGTCAAAGTGTAGAAATAAACAGCATGGGAAAAGTGAAGGTGTGGGTCAAGTTTATATACAGAGAGATAAATACTCCGAATCCTAGAACTGCCTTCAGGTTTAGTTGTTCTTAACAGTATTTTCCCCCTTTCCGGAACAGCCTCGGTGCTGATCCTCTTTTACCATTCCATTGGCAAAGTAGTCTATTGAGAATCCACGTCCAAGTGTTTGGAACAGAATGACTGCAGATGTTTTAGTTGAGTTTAGGTTAGTGTCAGGTTGGTGGCTGTCCAGCCCAAACAGAAACCAGAGAAAATTTGGTCTTGTTGATGTAATGTTTATGTTGCTTTTAACTGAAGTATAAAACCAAGTAAGCAATGTTGTATTAGCATGCCAAGAGCATTAGGGAGTTTGTGAACCCATAGCGTTAGCTAATTGACAATACTAAGACTTCCTGTCTGAAGCTTCTAACAATAGGGAGCTTGTAACCCTTTGTTCTTTGTAAAGAGGGAAATTAGTGCTGCGGACAGATAGAGGATCCAGCTGGGGCAAGAAGCCTTGTTGGTAGCAGTCAACAGTACAAGGAACTGTGTGGTACGAAGCGCTCTCAAGGCTTGCTTGCTTCCTTGATTCTGTTATCTCGTGGACAACTCTGAATTTTGGTTACGCTTTGTGTGCTTTATGTGGATAAATACACACCTTCCCCCCCCAGCCCCAAGGAAACCACCACAAAACACAACCACCAGACTCTAAAATACTGTGATGAGGACGCAGGCCAACATGGAGAAGAGCACCTTAAATTGCATCTTTCAGCGTGGCGGTTGGCATATGGTAGCGTGCACTGTTCCCCAGTGCAGTCCAGAGGAAGAACTGTTTCCACTGGAGCATGGACACAGACTGAGCTCTGTGTTGCGCTAAATGAGAATAACTGAACGTGACTGGGCTGTGTTTTAGCAGGTACACGCGAGTCAGTGACAGACTTGAGAGCGGAGCCTTCCCGTGTCCAGAGATGCCATTTTGTTTGAACGATGTTGCTGTTACTTGGCAAAGTTCTTGGTGAATTACAGGATCCGTCAAAATTCTGTAGAGGGTTGGAGCCCAAGGACTGCTACAAAGGATTTAACTCCTTTAGGTAAAGCTAACGCTACTGAAAAGTAATGCCTTTTATGCTTGAAGTCAGTAAAGGAAACGGAGAGCTTGTTTCTAAATGATACTGTGTGCGTGTGCAGGTGTGCGGAGGAGAACTGTCCATTGTGCATTAATTGCCAGGCACTCTGGTTGGAGGGAATATTCCCCTGGCATGTATAAAATACTACTACTGTGAATATAAGATCATGACTGTTTTAAGAAGACGCAACTAGGTATCAGGTGTATATCACTGACTGTCTTAGCTCAAAAGGAGTGTAAAGTGCTACATGTGCCACGGCACTAGGATGTATAAAAGGAATTTCAGGAGCTATAGAGAATCCTAGGCATCTACCGCTTCTCTCTTCCAGAAGAGTACTGTTGTGATTTGTCTTCGTATAAAGGAACCTCCTACTTGCTGATCTCGGAAACCACACAGTATGAACCCTTCCCCTGCTGCCCTTCATATTGCCTCCTAAAAATCCTTGAAATTAATTACATGGTAACGACCTCAGCTTTCACTGGGAATTGTATTATATTTGGAATTTTTACCATTGCTATGATATTTTCATTACTCTGCGTACAACTTTTCCCTTACTTTGCTCTTGTTAACAAAGGAAATCTATGCAGTTCTATCCTGCTACCATTTTTCCTCAGATAAACCATCTGTGACAAAGAGACCTCGAAGCCAGAAGCTCTGGCCGCAATGCTCAGTAGACTGTGCATACAGCTTTTTCGGGGGTAACCGCTGTAAAAAATTGGTAGCATCATGGCGCAGAGTTATGTCTGCCTATTCTGAGTTTTCTCTCTTATTCACATTATGTAGCGCATGTTCGCATATTCGATCGGCCGCAGTTGTTTTGGCTGGCTACGCAGGCTAAATTGAAGACCCACGGTGAACGTTTCTGTCACTTTTGCTGTTCTGGCCACTATGCTTAATCAAAGAGCTGGAAGGAAAGCTCTCATTAGAGAGGCTTTCTTTCAGTTGTACAAAAGCCTGCACTTGGCTAATAGATGCTTTAGAGAGCTCTTGCTTCTGGTTAGGGTTGGTCTACTTGACCTGATCTAGGCCTGAGGCAGAATGAAGAGGGAGCAGACTTAAAGTAAATGATGTTTGAGTAAATGCGATGGCTGGAGATGAACAGGGTTTTGTTCTGTAAGGCTGCTGCTCTCAGACTAGAGTTTCCCTGCTATAGCAGCAGACTGCTGTTCTATACAGTGACTGAAGAGATTGTTGCAAACTTCCAGGTGAAAGTGGGAGTCTGTACGGGATGAATTGATATTTTCCTGTCTGTTGTTGTTACTGCTCGCATGTATAGCGGTCAGAGTCCAGGCCCTGTGGTATCGGGTGTTGGAAGAAGTGAGAGTGCAAGGCAAGCTGTGTCGCAGAGCCTGCAGTCTGAATGGAGGAAGCAGGTAAACGCTGGAGAAAAAGGTGTAAGGGGAGGCAGAGGGGCATCGCTGGCAGAGCTGAGAGCAGTTATCCTGTTCGGCTATTACATAGGCCTCAGCCGAAGAGCGGTGTGGAAAAACTAGCGTTCACTTGAAAAGGGAGCATGCAAAGAAATTTCTTCTCTAGGAGATAGCGAATTCATCTGTAGCGTTTGAGGCTCTTTAACCTGTGGAGCAGTGTAACCTAGTCAGTTTTGTATGTTTTGTAGACTCTCTATTTTAATACCATTTTTTGTTTAATACACGGTCCGTGGGCCTAGAAGTTGCCACCTGGGAATGTGTGGGTGAGTGAAATTATTCCAAGTGATATGTTCCAAATAACATCACTGCTGCTGATGGTATTAATTGTTGGTGTCTTGGGGAAGAAGTTCTGTGATGGAGGAGATAAAATAGGGCACTTGCTCTTTCAGGATACAGGAACTGTTTCTTCCTCTTGTGGTCAGTTACTTGAGTAAATCGCATCTGAACAGGGTTACTTCTGTTTTGGGGGAGCAGCAGTAGTCTTAATGGCAAGTCAAAGGTGGAAGACTTCAAGAGTAACCGTCTTCTCGGGCAGCTCCCCATTTAAGATGGGTTTGTCACGTGTAAGGTGGGTACTTATTCTCACTGGTCCCTTTCAAATCTTGTTTGTTTGGTGGTGTTAAGTAGTTAGCTTTGCAGGAGGCAGTTTCTACTGCTCAGTAGAAACAGATGGGTTAAGAGTCCATGTGCTAGGAAAAGCAGCAATGCAAAATGTGGAGCTGACAAAACTTCCTTTGGGGTACGACGGCGTAGGTGGGTGTGTGAATTGCCTATGCTAGGTGGTGAAGGTGTGGAAGGACAGGAACCTCAGGGTAGTGTTTTCCCCTGATGCTTCTGAAAGCCAATCTCCATCCCGAGTGAAGTGTAAGAGCAGAGGTTTTGAGCTGTGCAGTTGCTTCCTGCAGCTTTTGAATGATTCGGTTGCAGAGGGCTAAGCTGTGCTGACAGAGAATTGGAGTTAACAGCTGCTGGTAGTTGAAATGCATTGATCCTGGTGCCTGGGCGTCAAGGCTTACTGCAAGCTGAACCGTGTCTAGAGCTGGAAGCAGCATCTTTGTGGTCGTGTGGCAGGGTCCTCATTTTCTATGGCAAATACCAAGTGCGTAGAATTATTTAAGAAGCTGCCCAGAGAAGGGACGCAATGAATGCAGGTCACTTAGGGTCCGATGAAGATGGAATCCAAATCCAAATGGAGATGGAGTGAAGGAGAAAGGGGGAGGGTCTATGGGGTGTTCATTGGATGTTTGCCAAATCCCCGTATAGCATTCCTAGTTGGTCAGGCTTTGTCAGACATGTCTCAGTAGGTCGGTCCTGTCGGGAGTCAGTGCAGAGACTAAGGGACAGATGGGGAAAGGAGACAGAGAATATAAGGGAACGTACATGATCTCACCCAAGGGGCATGTTAAATTTAAGTTTCTTTGTTAATAGTTTCATAGTGTATTAGTGGCTGACCTTGCAGCGAGGATTTGTAAGTACCTTCGCCCTCTCCTTTTTCTTTGCGTTTTGCTTTTTATCTTCTTGCAGAGCAATAAAGATGCTCGACTTCAGAGAGCTCCTATAGGAATTGATTTCTTAAAAGATAAAGCATTGCTCTGTGAAGAGAGATGGAGGAAGTGATGAGGACAGGAATGGGAAGGAGGTTTGTCAGGAGTAGTTTTAGGACTGACCAGAGCAGGATGGGAGGAAGGGGTAGTCTCCTTCTGAATAAGGATAAGCTTGTTGTTTCAGTAGACGGCGTACAGCATCAGAGCGATGCGTCAGAGTGCTTGGAACCTGTAGTGCTGGGAGCTGTATGCATGAAGAATTGGCCTCTGCTCAGACGTATTAATGTTGCAGAGAAGGAGATGAAGGACTAATCCCTATTCCTGTTACACAGTCGAGGAGGGCTGCAGGCTCCCTCAGATTAGGCGAGGGGATTTCCCGCTTCTCAGCAGGTAGCAGGAATGGGAAGGGAACTCCGGTTTCTCTGTGCTCTATATGGAGCTATGAATGCAGCGATGAAAGGAATAGCTCTCTTTGTTTCTCTTGATCGCGTTGTGTCTGCTTTGACTTAGACTCATGTCTACTACCGGTGGTTCCACGTGGAATGCTCCCAACTGAGGGACCTGAGGCTCTGCGAAAGAGGTTAACAGAAGAGTTATAGAAAACGAAATAAATAATTTGTGACTTGTAGGCCACCAGCAAAGGGGGAAACTTATTTCCAGCCCTTTAAGGCGCAAGCTGAATCCTCGCCAGACTAAGTGCGATTTGGTGTCCTTCGTGAGCACAGGACTGGAGGCCTTGTCAGAAAGAATCCCAGCGATGCCTTTAATCACACCATGCGACTTAAAGACTGTGAGCGTGGCAGAAGCCTAGGTGAGGAGCTCAGGATTACTGTGAGAAGGCGCAGCTGGGAACAATGCGCCGTAGTTGCCTTAGTACTGTTTTGTCAGGATCTTCCCAAGCCACGGTGGGTTCCAAATGTATGACAGAACTGTGCCTAAGAATGAGGGTTTCTCTGTCATATGTCTGCTGTCCGTCTTTTCGGTATTGAGGGGACAGGGACCTTTGTTTTGGTGGCAGGGTATCCTTAGACAAGCTGTCTGCATTGATATATCCCGATGACTTTATGTGCTAGAGATGGAAGGTGTGTCTGAGCAGCGAGAGGCAGCCCTTGAGGTCTCCGGGGAGCGAAGCGCAGGTTTGCAGATAGGTTTGACTGAGTGAGTGATGGCTTGTCAGACACGAGGGGAGTCTGGACAAGTGCCTGGAACAGAAACCTGTTGGGAGTTGTTAAACGCCGAAAAGCCATCCTGAGCTCAAGAAGTCCCAGAGCTGCAAGTTGTTAGGGACCGGGAGCGTGTTCAGAATGAGTGTCCCCGTGTGCCTGCTTTATTCTTGTACCCTTTGCAAGGTGTCTGCTTCTGGCCTCTGTCACAGCATGCTGGGCTGGATGGTTCTTTGGTGTGAGCCACAGCAAATGTTCTTCTGAAAAAAAATACTGCAGAAATGATGCAAGACAGAGAGAGCTTCGAATGCTTAAAAAATACATCCATGGGGTCTTACTGACTTAGCTAAATTTTACTGACTTAATGGTTGTTGAAAGAAAGCAGAGAAAGCTATGATGTGTGGGTGTTGTGGAGAAGGGGGGCAGATGTGTTTATTCCCCTGACCCTTAAGGATCCTGGGCCATTGGCAGTGGTAAATTAGGGTAGCCTCTGCAAGACAGAGTGGGATATTTGAGTTAGCGGATGACTCCTTGAGTACGCAAAAGCTCGTAAACATATCGGAGCTAATGAGGAATGAAATGTGTCATGTTCCGATTACCTAAATGACTCCGGCAGGCTCGATTCAAGACTTTGTTCTTATATTCTGGTTATGGCTTTGTCCCCAGCTTTGCGGTGATCTGACATTGCTCACTCTTCTGCTGGAAGACTTAGGTAAATGGTACTATGGCTTGTTCCCTCAGATACTTAACTGTTGCTTCTTAATGGCTGTATTGTGACTCTCACGTGGTAGTCTGCAGCGTCTTTCTTACGCTGCCTCTCGCCTTGCTGAAGGTTGGGTCCTGCTATACTGTGCTCGTCAGTGATGTGGTTTTGCACGAGAGGCGAAGGTGCGGGTGACCTTCAAGTCAGTAGACCGCTGCTGTTGCTCAGCATCTAGTACTGCTCTTGCTGAAGCAACAGTTGCGGTGTTTGTATGTAGACTGTCACATTTATTTCGATGCAAGATTGTGTATAATAAGTGTGAAGATACAGCAACGGATTCACCCTCGAAAGCAAAGTACAGCATGAGCGTGCTGTTCGGGCCTTGTGCAGCAGGGAAAAAGGCGGCAGAGGGTGCAGTGGTCACGTGGGGGAGGAAGAATGAAAGGGGGCTTTTCATCACATAATCAACGTATCAAAAGGCTTCTTCAGAAGTGGTGAAACTCCAACGCGTCGTTAATGACAGCCTGTGGCTTCATGACACTGACTGCAGAGTGCTGAGATCAGGAATATAGGTGGCAAAATGAGCTCTGTGATCAGTAGAGATAGAAGAGTTGGCTTAGGTGTAAGAGAAGAATGTTGCTGTTTTACTGTCAATCGCCTTTTTTTTTTTAAGTGTGGAAATGATAAAGCAAAATGAGAATCCCATATTTACTCTCGTGTGAGCTGCCTTTTCTTTTTCCCCAGAATAGACTATCTGTAGCCCCGCAAACTACAGAGGGGTAGCTGTGGACCCGTACATCCATGGAGTCCCACTCTATAATATACATAATATAGTTCTTGCATGGATTATATGGGTATAATGGCTGTGGCTTCGCATTTTCCTTTTGGCCTGAATGCTTATTTGTCTGGTCTGATAGACCCTTGAAATCTCTGGGTAGAAGGCTGCATTAATCACTGGCTGTGGGGGAAGATGAAAAGGCAATGGGTTGATCTAGATACAGCTGCCATCGCTAGTTTTTGTCGTTTTTCTAATGTCTATGTGAGACTGTTTTATACCTGCGTTAGGACTTGATCTATCTTTTGTCTGTGGAACCTTGTGTGCACCCCACCCCTGTGTTGCTGTCAAAACAGCAAAACTGTACGTGATGATTTTGCATCGTGCAGCCAACAGAAAGGGAAATAGTATCTTAAATGACAGGCATTAAATCCAATAAGGAGGAGACATTCATCATGGTTGTGGAGTCATATTTTCTGTCATCTGAGACTGTGAAAAGGTGTTCGTGGTAAAGCTTACTTAAAATACATTTAGTCTTCCGAAGGACATTTGGGATTTTTTTTCAGCTGAAGATCTGTATGTTAGAAAGGTGTACTGGGCTTTAAGACATTGTCAAGAGCAATCAGCTAATGCTAAAACTTACTCTTTTGGCATGTGAGTGAGTGTACGCTTGTGTAAATAACTGTATATACTGGAAGTGAGGATGTGTATTAAATTATGGAAAGCTTAAAGAGGAAACTGACCGAGATAGTACAGAGGTAACAAAGTGTGGAAAATAACCAATGAAGTAGCAAAAAATTGGTTTTCTAAATGTCATCATCTGTGCTGAAATGTGTTTTCCTTTGGATATTTGTTAATTACTATTTCAGCTTACTGGACTGTGGTAAGTACAGTGTGTATGGAAGGAGATGAACTCCTAGTCCAAGATAGGAAAGAGAATTTTTAGCACAAGAGGTGTTTAATATGGAAAAATACTTCAGAAGCTCTGGTATTTCCTAGAGGCTCAAAAAGTGAGATTCAGGGTAGGCATTAAGATGCTGATCCGTGTCAAGATCTCAAGTTATTTTTCTGTAGGAGAGCATTCAACCCTTCTATATCTGAAAGTTACTTAGATTGGGAAGAAAAGGTGAGGGTCAAAACTATGAGCAGTATCTGAATAGGCCCAAGCCTGAGTGCGTGTCGGTTCCTGTATATCTCACGGGGAGATGCACCTTCGTGTTGGCCTGAAGGTTTGGACCTGGCCCGTCCTTAGATTTCACATGGGCTCTTTGGTGAGGTAAAGCAACCATATTGAGCAGACTCTGCTGTTGGTCCTGAGTTTCCAACTCGCTGTGTTTGTCTTTATAGTTGTACGCAGCTAATTTTGCAGTCGCCCCATTATGCATCATCATAAATTAAACTACTGCTGAGGTCAAAGGGTAGGAGCTCATGTGTAAATGAACGTTCCTCAAATTCTCGTTACGTATTGGACCTTTGAGATCAGCTCTAACAAGCACAGTGCACACAGCGGTTTAGTTTGTTGCATGCCACTGGGAAATTAAATGTGTCTTCCAAGTTCTTGTCACTTAAAATTTGCAGTGACATTTACTGCGTGTGACGAAACGTAGGAAAAAGAGGTTCCAATTAACCAGAACATCAAACACCGTGGATGGTGCAGTTTATTTTGGAGGCATGATATTCAGAAAGGTCAGTCTTTCAGTCAGCTAACCTCGGCCATTTGTAGTGTTCACTGTGGCTAATGAGCACTTAGCTCGCTTACATAATGGGTGCCGTACGCAGAGAAAATCCAGATGCGGTTGTGTAGTTAATGTATCTATGTGGTGAAACTAGCTTTGCCCTATAGGCGTGCACTAAGGAAGCGGTGTATAAAAACTCTGTAACGTACTAGAAAAATAGAGCTGCCGTTCTGCCCTAGGAACTGAACGGCAAGAAGGTTTGCACGTTCTAGTGGGGAAGAAAAACTGGAGAAGAGGCTAGATTGTTTGAGTTCTTTGAGAGGAATGGTGATTTGACTTTTTGAAGTAGTGGTCTGAGGTTGAAGAAATCTAGGCATCTGGATTTAGTTTTGCTAGGTCTCACAGAGCAGTAGTTCTGTTTCTTGACAGTTCCATTTCATGTCAGGTTAAATCAGAGTATCAGGACTTAGTCTGCAATTTGTGTGCTTAAGTTGTAATTTTGGAAGAATTTACTCTTGCTTATTTCGCTCTTCCACGTGGTGGCTTTTACGGAGACTGCAGAACAGAGGAGTCGGAGTTTGCCACTGTAAAAACCTGTCTAAGTTAAACTGGAAATACGGCTTTTTAAATATGAGGTAGAAAGAGTTATGTAAGCCCCAGTACTCACTGGAACATCAGTGCTTGTCCTGCCCAGTGCAGGAATGTAAGATGTAGCGATGTAAAACATAGATTATTTCATCACGTTAGGAATACCTAGTCAGTAGGTGATGCTCAAAACAGCTTACTACTTTTCATACATGTTATAAAAAAGTAAAAATAAAGTTTTTGTTGCAATAGTGTAAGACTCCATTACGCTAGTGTAAGGCTTCATTAACAGCTATGTGCAGGAAAGATGTGTGATTTAAAAAATAAAAAAAAGATTGCTCTGAAGTTTGGATATGCTTGTTGGAAAGTCACTTCTGAAAATAAGATCAACAAAAAAAGGGGGTGAATCCAATGTTAAGAGCCAGGAGGATCTTCATAAAGGAAGTTCCGTGCACACCCTTCTCCCACCCCACCCCACAGCAAAAATTCTCGTTCTCTTAGTGCTTCTG
>VYZW01035772.1:3304-14622 GCA_013401315.1 Balaeniceps rex | reverse complement strand
TTTTTTAAGTGATTGTGAATATGAGAGAGTTGAACAGCTGCTGTAAGATGTATAGCTCATCCAAAGCTCTAAGAGTGCAGAAGCAGTAGCGAGGAAACAACCTTATTGTCTACTGATGTTTACGTTATTACTTTTTAAAACTTGTCTGGGTTGACTTTCTGTATTGTTTTTCTTCAAGATGTTTCCCAGTAAGTATGAAGACACATCCTGGATAGAACCTTGACATTTTATAAATTATTTAAAGTAAGATAGAGTCTCTTGAACTAATATAATTCTTCAAAAGTACCTCTTAATACCCAGCCTATATATGGGGTATGTATTTAGAATAACCCCGAAGGTCACGTTTTAAGTGCTTGTGTTCTAGATCCATGTTGAAAAAAAATATAAAAATGCTAGTGAGGATCAAACCAAGTTTTAAACTCTTAAGCATTTACTGTACCTTTGGAAATGGAATGAACTTTGGTAGCAGCTGCTATCTTGCTTACAGTTCATATAATGTTCACTAAAATAAAGATTTATAAAACTGAGCATTTTAAAATTGTTCTTAAGCTTCCTCAGATCATGATAACCTAGTTTAGCTGTACTATTCTGAAATTGGTGCTCAAACAGAGGAGGAGGGAGGGATAATTGGGCAATCACTGTGGCTCTAGAAAGTACTGTTTTTGTCTTTGTTGAAGGGGGGTGTTTTCCNATAAACACATATACACTGATTTCCACCCCCAAATTGTCTCTGGAGGCTCACTTGACTTCAGTCTTTGTAGGTCACCTGTACTGTGTGGTAATTTTGATTGGTTTTTGTTTGTTTTTTTTTTGTTTTTTTTGTTTTTTTAAATGAAACCGTAAGTTACAAAATAGAATCCCAGGGAGCTGCAGGCTTTCTGTTTTAGTCTGATCATCAGAGAATGGTTTAGATTTTTGTTGCTGTCCATTCATGTTGATTCCCGCCCCCTCCCCCCATCTGTAGCTTATACGCTTTCTACCTCTCATTAAAATATACTTAAAAAATTGTATAATTCTAAGTGAGATGTCTGTAAATCAATAGACACCATGTCCGTGTCAGTGTACCAGGCTTTGTCTTTAAACAAAAAGAATGTGTTCATGGTTTGGTAGGGGGGATAAAACTTTCTCCATAGAGGAGAAGGGGAAGTATATTTCTTCACAACTGAAGATAATTAGGTTGTTTTAGTTAAGTTAAGTCATCACATAAGCTATTTAAAAGTGCATAAGGAAAGTACCCAGTGTGCTTTGGCTGTCTCTTCATTTTCTTAGATGATAACAGGGGAAAGAATGCGTGGAACAGGACTCTTATTTTATTTGGTAACTTAATACTCTAAAATTCGAGCATGGTTACCAGGATTCCCAGTATGGGAGGTGACAAGGTAATGAGACAAACTTCTTCTCCTGAATTTGGAGGTTGTTTTTGTATGCATAAATGTGAATTTTCTTAATGTATTCAATCATGTTCCAGCTTTGCTATTGTGGTATATCAAGCATACTGTAAAATTGGAGAAATTGACCCCAGTTTCTGGCAAACTGACATGCCTCGGGGCATATTTGTGCTGCTTCTGTGACATGGAGCAGTCTGAGGTAGCTTCTTGAACATCTAGGCTGAAGAGGGCAAAGAGCACATCAGGCTGCCTTCAGTCTTGGCTTCCTATTCAGTCTTCTGGGAGAAGTATTCACAATGTCTACATAAGGAACTCATCATAAGTGGCTTGAATACTTCCTATCAATTAAAAAAACTGGTGTCACAAACAAATCTGTTGAAATGAAGAAGTCAAATGTCTAAGAAACCGCGGAGTATCAAGATACTTATTTTTATCCCGGTGATACTTTTTGGCTGTCTCTTCCGTGTATTGCTGTTTGTACTGTGCTGACAGACTGAAAAGAAAACTGTGTCTCTAATGTACAAAATTTGTAATCTAGGTAGAACTTGTGAGCCCCATTCTCTCAAATTGAAGAACTTAATTCCTCTTCAAGAAAACAGCAAACTCTGCATCTCTGTTCCATTTTTAACTTCTTTTTCATTCCAGTCAGTGAAACAGGAAAGAATATTGGATACTGGAAAGGACCTTGTCTGGCTACATCTTAAAGATAGATCCTGAAATCTGGTTGCAGTGTCATTATTTCAGCTGCTGCCTTTTTCTCTTTCTTTTCTGTCTTCCTCTTCCCCAATGAGATTGGCCTGAGTGTAATATTTCTGAATGTTATGGGAAGTGGGTCTCCATCCTTTCCACAGCAAAGCATTTTGAACAGCAGTGATATAACTATTACTTGATATTTAGGCTGAGTCTGTACCTCCTTGGCTTCATGTAAGTGTTTTCTTTTTCTCCTAGAGCCTAAAAGGACCTTCTTGAAGACTAATTGTACTTCACTGATAGACCCCATCTCTTATTCCCATTCTCCCTATTTTTTTTTGTTTGTTTTTACTATTTGGCTCTCTAAAAAAAAAAATTCTGATGGTTGACTTATGCACAGCCAAACTGCCCAAACCTTCTCCCCCCCTGCCAATTGTAAGGTTGATTAGCCAAAGTGACGAATAAGAAAATGAGGATGTTGAATGCATTACTTAACCTCTCTTTGCCCTACGCTTGCATATGTAAAATAGAGACTGAGTTACTAAACTACACAGAACGCTGAAGCTTAATGCATGTTGGTGAATCACTTACAATTGCCAAAGATACTACAGAAATATCTTGTTAATGTTATCTGAATTATGTCATTGTTTGGTCAAAAAATAGCATCAAATGTGTTCTTGCTTGTGCTGCTGAATTTATGGTTCAGCGTATTGTTTTCCAGCTGTGATGATCTTACAACTTGCTAAAGTTGGTAGGGGTCTGTGTTTTGATAGCATTGGTGCAGCATTTTATTATTAATCAAAGACAAAAACATTTCTGGTCCAAGAAATACAAAGCATGTTATGTACTTGCTATATAGAGTTAAATTTCTCTTCCCTTGTTCCCCAAGTAAATTGCAAATTAACAGTAATAAATCACATTGCAGCAGTTGGTAAGAAGTGAAAGTATTTTAATAATTAAATAGTTCTTTTCAAGCCCCCCCCCCGCCCCCCCTTATTTTATGTGGTGATTTTCTAGACTCAAAATCAGTGTGTCTCATGCAGGCTACCTATAATATATAGTTGTTTCAAATCAGCTTTACTTACTGAGCTTTTCTAGTAATGGAGCTCTGTCAGCAAAAAGCATATGCACCAGCAAATGATGAACGATGGACTTGTGTCAATGGAAGCTTGAAAGGTGCTTCTGTCGTTAGATGGATTAGTCTGAAGCAGGAGTTCAAAACTCCTCAAGTGTAATTGTTTCAGAGAAAAGGTATCCCTGGATTGATAGGGGAGAGTAAGCACTGAGAGTTGGAGGAAGAACTACTTCATCAGATGAAAGTGAGGGTTTACTAATCCACAAGAAGGATAGTCTTTGTTGTCACGAGATTGCTTGCTTGATATTTCTTTTTTTTTTTTTTTAAATGTGAAATTTGTAAAGATTAACTTTGTGTCAGTGAAACATACTGATATTTTGGGGGTTTTCTTACAAAATTAGCAAGCTTAATTCCAGTTATGGCTATTTGCAACAGCAATTTTAAAATAATCTGTTATATTTTTCATACACTTTTTAAAAATGTTGGTTCTTGTTTCATTAGTCATTGTGTTAGCTATGGAACCTCTTTAATCTGCTATAGTTGTTCTATCAGTTACAGGCTGATTAAGATAATTAGGGATAACTATTTCAATGCAAGACATTCTTGTGTAAACTGTAAATTCTAATTTTATATAAATAGTATTCTAATACTGTAGTTCATTGTTAAATGTATTGTGCTCTCATGTTGTTATTGTGTAAATTTCATTGGGAAGAAAAAAATTTACAGGGGAAGAAATTTACATTAGGAATTAAACTTTTGAAATATTTTTCCTGATTTTTATATATTGTTTTGGCTGTGCTTTAAATGGGTGTGCCATAAGAGTGTTCAACAAAAGAATAACTATAAGCAGGGAGGCTTTCACTGCTCCTCAGCCTTTCCGTTGTGCCAGTTTTTCCTTCTCTTCTGCTTCTTTGCAATTGTTAGCCTTCATGTGAACTGAAAGGTACTTCAAAACACTGGAAGAAAATAGTCTGAAAGCTTCATGCGCATTTGCTTCATAGTAAAGAGAAGCGAAGAAGTTGAAGACTTTTTCCACTGACAGGTGTTTGTGTGTCAGAGCAATGAATGCTTTTGATGGCAAACCCACTTGCTTTTCTTCATTGTACTCTTCTTTCTAAATATAATAGAGGAGAAAAAAAAGGCAAATTCTGACAACAAAAACAAAAATTCTCCAAACTGTATAATAGAAAGCTTGCTTTATTTATTTTTTAAAACAAGAAATTTAAATCATTTCAATGGCTATTCACTTTCTTTCTGTTTGGAGAAAAAAGACAGCAGTTGAGGAGTGCCTGGGAAAGGTGAAGGTACTCGTGAGTTGTATTCCTCATTATGTTACAAAAATATTGTCATCTGATGATTGGTTGATGCAAAATTGCAACATGTTACAGATTGCAGATACTCCTTCTTTGAAACAGTATAAATTGTTAGACCCTCATCTTATAGAGCATAAAACTATTCTATGCTTGTTTTTAAAAATTGTTTTCACATTTTTAAATCCTCTTGTGCAAGTATATTAGCATGGCATGTGTCTGTCTTCCTTATTTGCTTAGTTTATAATCTGACTAAAGACAGTAATTGAAGATTATTTTGCAGGTGTTAAATGTTCTGATCTTTGGTTGTTTTCATATGTTAAGCCATGCAATGCGATCGCATCATATGGAATTGTAGGTGCATCAATAGCACAGTCAAATCGAGCATGTGGAAGAGATTAAAAACAAGAGTTGAGAAAAATACAACTTGGGTAGTAAGCCTGTTCTTTCAAACGTAAGAAAACCTCCTCCTATTTAATATGAAAACACAAAATGTGGAAAAAAAAATACCTAGTTTGGTTGTAATTAAGTTCATTTAGTTCTCTCTAACAGTGGAAGCAATTTGAATAATGGTAAAAATGGTGCTGAAGTGAAGTCTAAACTTATGTAGACAAATGTTTGACAGAAGTGCTGGGATATTCATCCATGCAGGAAATAGAAACAGATGCTACGTAAATTGTGCTGCAGACTAAAACTGACCCAGTAGCATAAAACAGGATCCTCTCCAGGATAAAACAGCATATTCTCCAGGAATACTCCTGATCAAACTGCAATGGGCAGAAAAAGCAAATGTGTAGCTATAGAATACTAGGTTACTCTGAGTGTGAAGCGAGCAGAAAGCAGGTTTAATCCAAACTAGTTGTCCTCTTCTACCACAAAGCAATCTCAATATGTATGATCCATTTTTTTACTATTTAGCTTTTGTAGATAACTTTGAAAAATGTTGTCACATTGTCTTTGATGGGCAAATGAAGTATTATTTCAGAATTTATGGAAATCTTCACTTTTCTGTACAGTTTGTCTAGAAGGTTATTTTATAATACCCTTCCTTCAAAGCCTGGTAAAAGTTTTCTGAAGGCCAGGCTTTTTTTATATTTATCTCTATATTTATGTCACTTAATGTGCAAGAATTCACTAATATCACGTTTGAAATGGATTGCCAAGTAATGTGAGTGTCTGCCTTGTTACTGTTGACTCCTAAAATAACTAGACTTCTGAAAGTCTCAACATATAATATTGCACCCATTAGGTCCTGCAAACACAGGAGAGTGAGGAGTGTGCTCCTGGGTTCTTTGAGTCACCCGATGGGGAAGGGAGCAGCTGTCTCCAGCATGGTCCTATTGAGCACAGGGCTGCAGGAGCAGGCACATCCCTCCCTGTAGTGCAGGACGCTGGTGTGTCAGGCTGAGCTAGCCTGCGGACCTGTCATGGGGGCCCTGTGTCAGGTTAGAGGCCAAGGTGTGTGCTGCAAATGCCGTGTGTGAGAGTTGCAGCTGGGGAGTATTAGGGAAAGGTCAGATGAATGACTCGATGACTCTTTAGAGAATGCACAATCCCCAACGGTTTGGAAGAAGAGCCTGCGAGAGATTAGATGTCAGGGCACCTGAACAGTGAACGTGTTGCCTGGTGAGAATGTGCAGGCCGGCTCTACAGAACCTCTTGTCAGTAAGGAAGGTGAGTTTTGCATCTTGGCTGAAGCTGCTGTATTGTTGCTGGCCCTTGTGCTTTTCTATTCACCCCAAAAGCTTGAGCCCAATCTCCTGCAGAAATAACACAACGGTAGGAAGGTGCAAACAGGATTGCCCTCTGTGTTACATTGCATAATCGCATAAAAGTGTAAATTTTAAAAAGATAGTATGTGATATTGAGGTGATGTGTACATGTAAATTTTGACCAGGCCTCAGCATTGGCAAGGTTACTGCCTGGTTTTAACTGCCACCTATATGGCAGTGATATACCTGTAAGTCCAGGAGCACTGCTTGGAAGCTAAAGTAGCCCAACAGCAGTTCTTGTGGTGGAAAAGGGGAAGATCTGAGTAGCCAAAGTACTACAGAAGTCTTAAGAAAGTAGTGAAAACCCTTGCAAGTGAGATGGGAGATTTTAGCCTGGACTGTCTTTTTGGTGCTCCCTTTAAAAAAAAAAAAAAAAAGTGTGACCTGAAGTCATGCTGCCTTTGTCTCATGTGAAACTGTACTTTGCGCTATCTCAAATCTTTTCAGAAGTGGACTGCCTTCCACCCTCCCCCATAGCTTCCTCTTGATGTTAAAGCTATGAACCAGTGATATGCCTGAGTAGCGCTAGTCACAGATGCTCTGCCAGCATGTGACTGGTGTGCCTGAGCTTTATCATTCCTGCTAACTGACCCTTTTACTAAAAGTTTAATAGGGGATAAATTCACATGTGAATTCATAATCCCCTCAGTTGTGCCAGAAGGATTCCTTAACAAGCAGGCAACAAAGAGAATCTTATACAGCTAGACTTTTTTTATTCCTCCTCCTCTTCATTCTATTTCCAAATTTATTGGGTAGACTACTTCAAGGATGTGTCTTTAACTGTCATCCCAATATTTATTTGTGCATAACCTAAACAAACAAAGGCAATATATTCAATGTGGCTTTCAGAGCAGCTCTATGCATGGAACTGAATAAATTTTTGAGCTTTTAAGTACAATAGGTGGAAATATTATATCTTCCAAATATTTATTTAGTATTTCTACTTATTCATTGTAACTTAAAAATTATGCTTTCGTAGCATGTATCTCTTGAAACATAAATGAAATGTTTATTGTGTGATATTAGTTCATGGGGCCACCTTTGTTATTTCAGAATTTTGTATATTTTTTGCTACTCTTACCTAGAGAAGCTTGTAAATGCAGATACTGCAAATATTTTCAGTAGAAAATGCTTTTAATCAACTTGGTTACTGTTATTTTGAGTTTGAAAAAAGAACATTATTTCTCTCGTAATGTTCTGTTGAAGTGCCTTTAAAGTGATGATATCATCACTTTAATACATTTAAAAGCTTCAGGGCTGCAATATTTATTGAGCAATGCTCATTGAAAGACTATTATGGATGTCTGGAGGCTTTCTACTTTTATAAAAAGGACACTGCTTTTTGTGGCCTCTGTGAAGTAGAGCTTAATTTTTTAATTTCATATTATATTGCTGGCATGGAAAATGAGGAAATATGCGTCATCTCTTTACAGTACTTTGTTTTCTGAACCAAAACTTACTGGGGTATGCTAGCCTGAATGAAAGGTCCTCAGAAGCTCTCATTCCAGAGCTCCAACTTTCCATAATTTCATCATATATGCAACCAAGGTGTTGCAAAGAGATGATGCTTCTGGTTAAATCCTGCCTCTCCTATCAGTAAGCAACTACTTTTAAAGAATATTTTCTTCCTGTCAGACCTGTCATATTCTAGAGGTCTCTGTAACTTTAGAACTTGGCATTTCCTCAGTGGAACCAGTAGAAGGTGGTTTTGTTTTGTTAAACTTCAATGGAAGTAGGGTGCAGCTGACTTTGGCAGGAAGAAACTCTGTGTGAGTATCCTATCCTGGGGGATATGTGTGTATGAGGGGGGTGTGTGTGAAGGAGGAGGTGTATTTGGAGTGAGCCAGGTTGTGAGATCAAGAAAGTCAGCTGCATGGAGTCTCAGAAGTTAGTAGTGAGATGTTGCGGACAGTGTCTGGTTCTGACTGTGGTTTTGGGTTTTCTTTTTTGTTTGCTTTTTTTGGTTTGTTTTTTAAATAATTTGAGACGCTGTGCACTGAAATATTTTAACTTCTGAAATACAATGGATGTGTTATCTTTCAAAAATTCAGCAACTAACTTCTCTTCTCCTTCCTCTCTGCTGTCCCTGTTCTTCCCCCCTCACTCCAGGTTGAACTGTTTTAAGGACTGAGGATAAATAAAATAGTTTTCCTCTTAGTAGTTATTTGGAGTTGCAACATCCTTACTCTAAAAGGAGCTTTTCTGTATTTTGTGATGAAGATTCTGAGGTCTGAAAACAAACTTAAATTAATCAAATTTGGGCAACTGATACTAGAATGTTTTGGCAGCTGCCATTAATATCTTTGAGCACCTGTATGCTTGCAACATACATTATCCAGCCTGACAAATCTTGAGATTCAGACAGGTCATAGCAGCCGCCAGCTACTGGTTGAAGATGGAAAAAAAAGAAGACTGAGTTGCAAAGCTAGGTTGTTTTGTGGTTTGTTTAGTTTATTTATTTATTTTTCTTTTTAGCTCTGGGACTAAGTGTTCATAATCATTTAGTATTTGGGACCAAATGAGATATTCCTCTCAATTTACAAATGAAGCTTTAGAAAACAGAGACAGCCCTGGGACACCTCTGAATTCAGTTCCAAACTCTGCTCCATTCTTTTTGTTGGTTAGGAAAAATCAACACCAGATAAGAGAGCTGCATGCCCTAAAATACTGCATTTTAGTTGACTGAGGAATTACTGCTTCAGAAAAGCAGCCTTAGCAAACTTGGAATTTGGACCTCTCTGCAGATCAGAATTAGGCAGAAAACATGTCTGCAGTGTCCTGGCAGTCACTGAAAAAATGCATAGGTGATTGTGTTGGTGAATCTTCATTTTGATCCTATACACTCATTGATCTCAAAATACTTACTCAATTTTATGGTTGGTACAGAGGTATTAAATGTTGCAGTTTTGGCAGCATTTTTCTTTATATCTAGTACTGTATATAGAAAGCCCAGTAAGCATACCTTACTGTAAAGGTATGATTTACATTCTAAGATTTTTAAATGATATATGGGCTTTCAGTATAAAAGTAATAAAGGCAGTTTGGGTGACCATTTATGAAAGTGATTGTTACAATAGTAGTTTATACAGGCTTCTTAAATGATAAGCATTTCTACTTCTATGTAAGACCTCAATGCAAAATGTGCAGCAATGCCTTGAACTGCTCAAAAGAGATGATTGAAATCTTCCCCCAGAAATTAATGCTACTGTATTTTTCATAGTATCTCTGAAGTTCACAGTGATTTGCATTGATGGGTAGGAGAACGATCAGTCCTACAAATACCATTGAAACCATAGACTTATGAGAAGGTTAATTATTAATTCATTTCCTAAATCAAAGAATAATATTATTCCAGGAATACGTGGTGTTTGAAAAAAATCATGTGTCTTTTCACGCTCTGAAGTAGGATGCAGTTACTAGTTGGGTGTTTAAATTGTTCTTGGGGTTGTTTGTCCACACAGACAAGAATGGGTGTGGATTGTCAAATCCTTAGAGCAGTGCCCTAACAATGATAGGCATAGAGGTGTGAATACAGAGGACTGTTTTGCACTCAAATTTTGCTGCATGAACCTGTCAAGTAATGTCACCTGCAGTCTCCCCTTCCTGCTGAGCCCCAAATGAGTACCCCTTTGTCATGATGTAGGGTTGGTACGGTTCTTACTGGCCTATTTTTTTTGTTTTGTTTTTAAAACCTGTCCCAACAAGTGTCCTTGGGAACGGTTGGAGGAGACAATCCAGTATCCTGTTGGTCCCTGAGCACTCTGGATCCTGGAGGTTGGGTGCTGTAATTGTGCATAAACAGTTAGACGAGAGTAATGGAGTATGTGAAAGGGCATCGCCTGGAAGGAAAGGCTTGGGATTCTCCAGGACTAGGAGCTGTGGGGTCTGGTTTGAATCTCTAAACACTATTTGTAGGGTGTAGGTGGTAAACTTTCACCACATGTTGTTTCGGCAGGCTATCCTGCTGCCTTCCTGTGGTCTGCTGAAACTGCTGCTGTTCATTTTCCCTTGGGTATATCAGATATAACCGAGACCGCATCTATGCTAGTGTTTTTGTTTGGAACAGCAGTGCAATTTTAAAAGCGAATCCCCCAGAATTCCCTGCTTACTGATCATTGATTTGTTCCACAAAGTGATTTAGGCACATGCAGGCTAGACACTTTTTGGAGAAAACTAGGCTAAACTGAAAGCTGTGTTCTAGGTTTGCATGGAACGAGCTTTAACCTCTAGTGAAGACATAATGACTGAGGCCTTTGAACATCTTCAAACCATGTGGGTAGTGGCCTTGTTACTCTTACCATGCTTTTTGTGGAGAGGATTTAGTGGGAGATGCATACTGGAAGAAGTGTCTTGACTGATTGGAAATGTGAGGATAACGATAGCTTTCTGTTTCTGACAGCGAAGTAGTATTTAGACCAGAATTGCTTTGTTATTGTGCTGGGCAGTGCATCCCAGCTTGTTGTTCAATAATTACTACACGTATACATGCATATGTGTGTAAGTTGTTTGTTTGTGGTGCACACGTTATTACAATGATGAATGCCATCACAGAAAAGCATGCAAGAAAATTAGTGATATATACACTGTGCTAGCTGCAAGGAGAGCATCTTGTATGGGCCTTTTTCCAACATTTTGTTCCTTAGGGCAAGTAGGTCGTTAATAGTAAATTACATTCTGTTTACAATTTTAGTAGTGCCTTCTATGCCAGAGGATCTTGAGGCTCTTTTAACTAGCAGTCAGTTCATCCGTACTTGTTTCATCCACCTCTGAAAAGCAACAAACCAATTTAAAATTCTAAACACCCAGCTAGAAAAGAAACCAAGTTAATTTAACTTCATCTTCTAAACCTTTCTCCTTCAGTGATGAAATTGATTGCAATTTTTACAAAGCTACAAGAGCATTCTTTCAAAATGTAAATATCTCTGTCATTGCCATCTGTGTGTTTTAGGGTGTGTTAAAACCCCTCTTTTGCACCATGTCACAGGCTTTTTATAGGCCCCGTGTTTCTCTGGGTGTATGGCACATCGCCAAAGGCTAAGTATATTGCCAGTAAAATAGTGCTTTACAGAACTTTTGTGGAAAT
>VYZW01035765.1:537-11900 GCA_013401315.1 Balaeniceps rex | reverse complement strand
TTGCCTAACACCAGGGAGACAGGCAAGGGCAACAGCAGTCAAACCAAAATCAGCCTGGGCTATTCATTACTGCTCATTACATTCAGTATTAACAAAGTGAGACTACTTACTTGTTATGCATTGGAAAATGGAAAAAATGCCCATTACTTTCTGAAGGACCTTGTAACCTTCTCCTGCACGCTGCTTTTCACACTCTGCCTGAATAAGCTGGGNCTGGCTAGGGAGTATTGCCCTTCATGCTTATATTTTGTCCAATATCTTCTAATCCCAATTTGATTTCTAATCACTGTAAAGTTCCAATGGCTGCAAAAGACACGACGTTTTTTGTTTGAGGAAGAATTTGTGTCATAAAACTAAACGAATTATTTTTGACTTTGCAAACTTTATAGACTAGGTTAATTGTTTGTTTGGCCTTCTTACATAGTTGTTTATGCTGCAGATCGATCTCCTTCCTCCACACATCATACAGCTACTTTCACATCTATGTATAATACAGTAGTGGTATAATGTTAGAAGCAGTGCCTGTAATATTCTCCTTAGAGGGAACTGTGAGTCCTCAACTTTATCTTTTGCCTGAACCTGGGCTCCATAAGCTCCCACTCCACTGACCTGAATGCTTGCTTGAGATTCAGATTTTCTGTGATAGACATAGTTCACTTTGTAGGTAGGGCTTGGCTGAGTATGAGCCTGCTCTNACAATGAGGATTTGCATCATTGTTGTGTGTTGTATGGGGGTTTGGGTTTTAGTTGATGGAAATGGTGACTAGAGTTTGGGATAGCCATATCTTTTCTGCTGAGAGATGCTTTAGATCTAATTTAATGGACTGGTTTCTGTGGTTTTAGCTTTCCAAATGTGCAATTGTCCCATTAGAACTCCACCAGAGTCAAGGCTAATCAGAGAGCAACAATTTCATGTTAAGGGAGGGGAGAGGAGCTTTGGGACTTGTGTTCATTTTGATGCTGAACTCTTTCTCACACCCACTAGAAATTCCATCCTGAATATTTTCACTGAAACAGATACATTTCCATGAAATATTGCTCTTTAAAAGAAAAGGTATTCTAAAGCAAGTAAGTTTCCTCTATCTGTAGACTTTTATTAAGCAAAGACTGTAGGCTGAAAATGGTTTCTGGACCATAGGAACACATTTTTGTATGACTACAGCACTGAACAGTGTGAGAGTGGGAACGAGGCAGCCCATTTCCAGTGATGCTGATTCAGTTGAAACCCAGAACAAAGGAAGATGATCAGTAGTCCCGAAAGCCATTTGCAGTAATACCTGACGTCTGTGGTATGTTTGTGGCTATGCAAGCTTTGCTAACCTTAAAAAGAAATAAATAAATACTAAATATTTCACAGAGCCTGTCATGGAATACTTACAATGTAAAGAATCAACACACTGAACTTTGCGGTTTGCATTACTAGCAGCCGCGAGCTAAAGTATTTATTCACTATTAATGCTGATGCAAGTGTTGCCCTCCTTATTTACCTGTAAACTGCTAATCAAGTCAGTGTGGATCTGAGAAGTATCCCCTTGGCACTAATGCCCCTTGGCTAATTTGATTGCAAGTCTGATCCTGCCTCAACCCCAGGCACTGAACATTATGGTAGCTGTTCTTACCACTTGTTTTCACATAGGCAAACGTGGAATAGTTGCAGTTTTATTTTATCATTCCTTCATTTCCTCTGATGTCATTGTGCAACGCTGTTTACTTAGTGACAGGATGCCATATTGTGACTTAATATTGCCTGGCTGCTTCACTTCTCTGCCAACAGCATGCTGGTCAGATTTGGTCACCAATGGGACAGGGCAGCTGATTGGCCTTGTACATGAAATCCAGGGAATTACTTTTAAAACAACTATGTATAAATTATGGGAAGATTTTTATAGGCTTCTAATCCAATCAAGTTAAAGCACTAATAGTATATTTAAACTTGTTGACTTTTTTTAAAAAAACATCTGGTTTTAATCATGGTTCTTCTTGAACAAGACAGCTACCTCTTTACAATGAAAAATGGCTATACTATAATGTAGCAAAATAAATTGTTTCTTCTATGCTTTAACTGAAGTACAGCAGTTGACCAGTGATCTAAAAAGCATGTCTTTGAACCTAGCTAGAAGCTGGTTGGCTATATTTATCTTTGTGCTTTACATGTGTCTTGAGAGCTTTGGAAATGTATTGTATGAATTTTGTGCAAAAAATAAATGGCAAAAATAATTATATTTTGTTAGTGGCCAAAAGTAAGATAGATTTTCAAACCATACTAGGGAGAGCATTTTCCCTTTGCTGCGCTGTTGATTGCAGATATCTTGCTAATTTGTATTTAGTCCGCTGTTTTACTGGAGAGCCTGATTTTCTTAGACTTTTCAGCCTGACACAGTTTTTCCTTATTGCTCTGACTCCATGGATTTATTATTTATTATCCAGCTTGAAATCCATTTTTAAGTAATTATTTCACTGATGGCCATTTATCCTAGCTGAGGCTTCAGGAGAAGCAGTTTCTGCCAGCAAAGCCTAAAATAGCCTTAAAGAGTTTGTGATGCTAAGTTTGGTGATGCAGTATCAATATCCACTTGTGATTTCCTAGGTGAGGTCTGTGTCTAGATGTCAGAATGGATCATATGAAACTATGTCGGTCAATTAATCACTGCCAATGAGCCATGGCGTGCCAAAGCTCCATTTCATAACAGCCTCCTTGTTAAGTTCACAAAATCCAAATCCGCAAGACAGACCTCCTCCTTTAAGACCTCCAATACGGGCTACAGAAACATTTGCAGGAAAATACATTTACTGAAAGAATTAAATGTTGCAGGCTTATAGGGTTGATCTGGGGGGGGGAGAGAAAAAAGGAAAAATGCGGGGTTTAGCCTGATAACTAGTTCAGTGGAGTTGGTTATGCTGGATAGTTCTAGAGAAAGGTTTCTAATGTGAATATAAACCAAATCCGTATTAAGTGGTACATATAGCATAATTCAAAATTAGTTGGAATCTGACCTTTATGTTTCATAGCAATGACTGCTGTAAGGGAAAAAGCGTCATTCATGTTTAATACTTCTCCTGCCTTATCTGTTCCTTCATCCTGATCTCACCAGATGCAAAAACGTAGGGTAAGAGAGGTAGGGAAAGTCAAAACTGAATAGTAGCCTGACATACTACCAAAATAAATTAAATTCCTGTGACAAGTAAGTCATTGTTAGGGGGGGAGGGTGTGAGGGGGGAAGGGAGAGTGTCTTTTACTTCAGTGGCCCATTTAGGAAGTTTGGTCACTGGTATGAAGCCATACAGCTGCACACAATATAAAGTAAGTTTAACAGCATATTTGGTGAGTTTATAACTTCCCCAGGGCATTTTAACATTAAAAATAGTGATTGTTAACCTGGTCCATCTGAACTTAAATATGAGCTTACTTTGCAAGAAATGAGGGGTAACGTCTCAAGTACTTTTCTTTGTGTTTTATTATTGCTTAAGGGCTTACATTGCTTTATAGCTGCATTTTGTCTGTTTTTGTATTTTGTACTCAACAGGGATATTCAAATCCATGGTCTCAGTAAGGATGGCAATCCCAGCCCTGGATTAAAAATATGTTCTTTTATAGTTATGCACAGATATTAAAAAATAAACAGTATATGATAAAATGGCAGTTGTGCATGACTGACGTTAGCAGTAATGTCATGTTATCTCTCTGGTGACTAAAGATTTTCACAAGCAGCAAAAACTCTTTTTAAAACATTAGTGTCTCAGACTGGCAGCCAAAAAAAACCACCGACAAATATTGAAAGGCACGTGAGAAATCGTGCTGAAAAGAATTACCATTGCCTTATAGAATGAAGTAGATTACAGGATATTAAAATGAGGTCCCATTTAGAAACGTGTATTTCTGTATGTATTTTCAGACTGTCTTTCAAGGAAAAATTCTGGTTTCAGATGCTTATGCCACTGGAAACACCCAAGTTTTCAAAGCCATGAGTCAGAATCCAAAAAAATCATTATACTGGCTTAAAGATGAGGTGATTTTAAAAATAGTATCACTTAGGGTCTTCTTACTTCTCACTGGTTCGTAAGCCTTTAGGGTTTGTAGTGTGAGGCATTTTTCTGCAAATACAAAACCTCAAAGGTTATGTATTTATCTTTGAAAACTGAGATTCTTGTGTATGTGCTCCTGGAATTGGGCTTTGGATGAAAATGTAAACCCCCCAAGTATTGCAATTATTGCTAAAAATTGGCAGTGTTGTGGAGGTGCAGGAGCCAGCCCAACTCTTGTGTCACATTGCATGCTTCCGTGTAGCACTGGCAGAAACGGTGCTTCTCCATCAGTGCTCCTCTCCCAAGATGGTCCTCGTCAATACCTAACAGCCATGGTGTGCCGTACAGGTGGGTCCTAGTGCTCACTGTCAGCAGGTACTCCTTCCATAGTGCAGTCACTGTTCCAATTTTGGTTTCTGTGCTTTACTATTTTGCCGTGTTAAGGAGCAAATTATTTAAAAAAAAAAAATTTTTTTTGGTGATGAATGAATTCTTTCCTCTTGCTTCATGAGTTTCCCTTGCCCCTCTATTAGATGGAAGTGAAATCACGCTGGGGTGACTTCAGATGGGTTTGCAGGCCATTTAAACCTGCAAGGCTTCTGGAGCCACCACTTGCTATTTACAAGCCCTGTCTTCTGGTACATACGGTACAGCCTGCCATGTCGTTATTTCTTGTGTTAAGCAACACTAAGAGGACCTCCATTCCTCAGACCACAGCGGCTCCTGGAGAGCTTGTGCTCTTTTTACTGGATTAGCATAGCTTCCATACACAGGCACTGAAGGTGGAACTCACATCCCTGTGTAAAGCCTAATGAAAATAGTTGTGGGGCCGGGAGGGAGCAGAACACCCACTTGGAGGCATTGCTCAGGGCACGCCACAGCTGTTTCCACTGCCCCACAGGGCCTGCAACACCCTCTGCTGAAAAGTGCCTTGCCAGTTTGTC
This sequence comes from Balaeniceps rex, assembly GCA_013401315.1. Taxonomy (NCBI): domain Eukaryota; kingdom Metazoa; phylum Chordata; class Aves; order Pelecaniformes; family Balaenicipitidae; genus Balaeniceps; species Balaeniceps rex. The sequence continues at coordinate 6,933 of VYZW01035765.1, read as the reverse complement.
CCAAATTAGTCACAAATTCCCTGCCTGGCTTTCTGCTACTACTGCAGCTGTCTTCAAGGGCATCTTCTTGCCCCTCTCCCCCGGTGAGAGACCCTTGCCTGTTTTCTTAGCTTCTCACCCACTTTATAGTGCAGAAGGGGAGGGTGTCTTGTTAGACCCTGTGGCCTCACCTTCCATGGGGACCTAACATGTAATTCTGACTGCTAAGCACTTAAGTGGTACAACAGTAGCAGAGTTAACCCATCCACGCCCCTGTCTTGGAACTTGGTTGCAGTCCATCCTCAGTCTATCAAAACCCAGTAACAGCAACGTTCCACACCTGCTGCATGAAAATCCTAGTCCCCGGAACTTATAAAGGCCTCAGAATGGCAATTACAAATTTTAGGGGGTGTATATATATATATATGTTTGTGTGTGTATATATATACATACAGACACATTATTGTGTGTAATTTATGTTTGCAGTTCAGAGCTGGTTTGAATGGGTAGTATGTAATTTGTCAAAGTAACAGTCCTTGACTTTGTTTTCGACTGGCTGTTACCACACAGCTGAGGATTGGGATGTCATTTCCTAAAGCTGCCTGCTTAAAAAGAATATTCTATTCTATGTTCTATTCCATGTGGACGGTAAGAAAAGAAAAAAATATTGTATATGCACATCAGCATCTTGACCCTGTACCAATAAAGACAACTATAGTCCTAGGCTTCAGTTAAAGTAGGATCAAGTTTGGGATGAGACTGTACGGCTTATAGCTTGTTTTCAGGGAAAGCTGTTGTAATGTTGAAAGCATGACAAATAATAATTTAATTCATCTAAAAAAATGTTGCAAAGTTGCTGGTGTATGATAAGAATTGTCACCTACCTAATTGGTTTGGTATAAACAAATTATTTATTGATTTAACTGTTTTTGAATTGTTCTAATTATATAGAATACCAAAGCAATTTGAACTTCACTATGTTTTAGGTTTTGTCTTTGTTTTCCTAATCTCTGGTAGCTGAGATGAACACTGCCAAAGCCTCATATTTTCATAGAATCATAGAATAGCAGGTTGGAAGGGACCTCTAAGATCATCTGGTCCAACCTTTCTTGGCAAAAGCATGGTCTAAACAAGATGACCCAGCACCCTGTCCAGCTGAATCTTAGAAGTTTCCAATGTTGGAGAATCCACCTCTTCCCTGGGGAGATTATTCCAACGGCTGATTGTTCTCTTTGTGAAAAATTTTCCTCTTGTGTCCAATCGGAATCTCCCCAGGAGTAACTTGTACCCATTACTCTTCATCTTTTCCATGTGACTCCTTGTAAAAAGGGAGTCTCCATCTTCTTTGTAGCCACCCTTTAAATACTGGAACGTGGTGATAAGGTCTCCCCTAAGCCTTCTTTTCTCAAGGCTGAACAAACCCAGTTCTCTCAGCCTTTCCTCATATGGCAGGCTTCCCAGTCCTTTGATCAACTTTGTGGTCCTTCTCTGGACCCTCTCTAGCCTGTCCATATCTTTTTTGCACAGTGGGGATCAAAGCTGAACACAGTATTCCAGGTGCGGCCTGACAAGCGCTGAATAGAGTGGGATAATGACTTCTTTGTCTCTGCTGGTGATGCCCTTGTTGATGCAACCCAGCATCCTGTTGGCTTTCTTTGCTGCAGCAGCACGCTGTTCACTCATATTGAGCTTGTTGTCCACCAGGACCCCCAGGTCCTTTTCCACAGAGCTGCTCCCCAGCTGGGTAGATCCCAGCCTGTGCTGCACTCCTGGACTATGTTTTCCCAGGTGCAAGACCTTACACTTGTCCTTGTTGAACTTCATAAGGTTCTTGTTAGCCCACTCTTCCAGCCTATCCAGGTCTTCCTGAAGGGTTGCTCTCCCTTCTGAAGTTCCACTTCCCCACTCAGTTTGGTATCATCAGCAAACTTCATCAGGGTACACCTGATCCCATCATCCAGATCACTTATGAAGTTATTAAACAGTGCTGGGCCCAATATCGATCCCTGGAGGACCCTGCTTGTGACAGGTTGCCAGTTTGAAAAGGAGCTATTTACCACCACCCTCTGGGTGCAGCTTGTCAGCCAGTTCCCCACGCACTGCACAGACCACTTGTCTAGACCATAATGCATAGTTTCTCTAGGAGGAGGCTGTGGGAAACCATATCGAAAGCCTTGGAGAAATCCAGGTAGACAATGTCCACTGCTCGCCCCACATCAACTGAGCAGGTTACTTTGTCATAGAAGGTGATCAGGTTTGTCGCACGATTTGCCCTTGGTGAATGCGTGCTGGCTTTTCCAATCACGTTTCATTTGACTTGTGACAGCCCCCAGGAGGATTCATTCCATAAATTTCCCAGGGACTGAAATAAGGTAGATGGGCTTATAGTTTCCTGGATCCTCCTTTAAGGCCTTCTTGTAGATGGGGTGACACTAGCCTTCTTCCAGTCTGCTGGGAAGTCCCCCGATCTCCATGACTTTTGAAAGATTATGGAGAGCGGCCTTGCAATGATGTCAGCCAGCTGTTAACACCCTTGGGTGGATAATGTCAGGGCCCATCAATCTGTAGTCAGGCTCCTGTAACAGTTCACATACCAACTCTTCCTTCACTGACAGTGGGTCTGTGTTTGCATCAACCTGGATTTTTGTTCCCAAGGCCTGGGGCCCAACAGTGCTGGTAAAGACAGAGGTGAAGAAAGTGTTGAGAACCTCTGCCTTTTCAGCACTGTTGGTGACTAAATCACCTCTCCTGTTTAACAGCAAGCCAGTATTTTCCTTCTGTTTCTGCTTGTTGTTTATGGACCTGAAGAACCCTTTCTTGTAGTTTTTGACATCTCTGGCCAATTTCAATTTGAGCTGAGCTTTTGCTTGTCTCTTAACGTATTTGGCCTAAACCATGCAGAAGTTTAGGCACATAGTGGTCTTAACTCTTGTGAGTAGTTCTGTTGGAATAACTGGGACCACCTTTCTCTTTTTCTTTTGAAATCTCAAAATGCAACAGTATCCTGTTTAGTAAATAAACAATTTAACCAGTGGATCTGAGGGAAACTTCTGGGCTGGGCAGAAAAGGAATGGGAATGCACTGAGCATTCAGATCAGCAACAGCCAGAGCATTTTGTCCAAGTGCACCCTCTGGCATATGTCCAAGATTTGCAGTATATGGGTATATCTCGGCAGATCTAATATGATTTGTTCTTAATGTACAGACAGTGAGGTGGATACAGACTAAATGCATATGATACCTTTCAGTGGTCAGATAAAAGAAAAATAGGCATGTGCATGCAAACACAAATGGCAGTAAACAGAATGGACTGGCAACTCATCAATAATAAGTTAGTGGCCACATGTGAAGGAGGAAACTGAATCTGCCAAGAAAATAAACTTGAATTTCAAGCCTTTGATATACCTAACTACTTGGACCTGTCACAGGGGTTTCTGAAGCAATGCTGTTGTGAAGGTTTGCGTGAAGACGACAGGCCAGGCTACCGTCCTCTCCCTGGCAGAGGGGGAAAAGAAATCCAGTCTTTGAATGGGGTCATAAGAAGCTTTCCAGCCAAAAAGGTGGACAAAGTGATATGCACCAGGTTAAGTCCACATTTTGCTGAGTCTCTGTGCATCGTGTCTTTAAGAGATGCTCATTTCTGTCCATCTACTTAGCACATTCAGGCTGTCATCATTTCATGTCTTAAGTGGGGCAGCATCCTTTTCTATGGGCTTAGTGAAAGTGATGTGCAAAATTGTGTACATCCACTCAGAATGTTTCTGGGAAGATCATCTCCCCCGGTTGCCGCTTTCAGCGTGTCACACGTGTCTTTTCTGGCTCCTTTTCTTCTATCACATCAGACCAGTGTTACTTGTCTTCACTTCACAGGCCTATTCATCCTATCTGTCATCTCTCCTTCACTATCTACTGGCCGACTTCTGCCTGCAGCCAGCTTCCAACACCTACATTCAGCACCCACTTCTTAAATTTTCAGACAAGCACCTCTCTCTTTCTCCTGTGCTACTGGTCAAGCTCGGGAGGAGCCTGCTGTAAACCCTCTCAAAGCTATTTCATTACTGCTGTGCTTCAAATCTCAGCCTGTGATGCCAAGAGGAATCTCCCCAGTGGTTAGACAGCTGATGTACTGCAACCATTGCCTGTCATGATAGTCAAGCTTGTTTTCCTACGTCCTTCTTCCAGCACTGCCACTTGAAGAAAACTCTGTCTGTATTGGTTTCATCTCTCTGAGACCTTTTGTTTCATGTGTGTACTACTACTATGTGAACTACTATGGCAAGGGTTGTAGCCTACCTAGACCAGGTCATGCCACAATAATACAAATAAGTAATTCTGTGGTTGTGCCAGGGGGTTCAGCCTCAATCTCAAGAAGTGCTACAGTGAATATTCCTACTAGCCAGGTGCTCTTTTGGCAAGTGTGCCTGTTGCCTTATTGTCCAATGCCTCATGCCAGCCCAAAGGTTCCTTGTGAAACTGTCTGCATGTCAACGCTGCTTGCAGGGCTCTCGGAATTAAAGAGCATCACATATTTGTTCCTACTTGGATAGAGCAGATAGGAGACACGCATACTCATGCATGAAACTGTTACCTGTGTAAGCACTGATCTGTGGGACAATGAGGATAAGGACTTGCACATTATTCACAACACCCAACCTAACTGGCAAGGTGCCTCAGTTGAGCTCCCTATTTTCCCTCCCTGGTTGATGGAAAGACAGAGATCATCATCCACAAAGTGATTTAAAAACACTAAATCAGGCACTTGACATGATTCACCCACCTGACTGTAGAGGAAAGTTGAAGAGATGAAACTGAGATGTTTAAAGTTGGGATGTGTGAATAACCTTTCCTCCTCGTTACTGAGTGTGGTATTTCCATGTCAAGAGCGTATATTAATAAAGGGGTAGACATGCCATGATGGCCCTAGTGCTTGTGAACTAGTTCATCTGCCACCTTGCAGCACATTAGAGAGCATGATTGGAAAGCCTACGGAGAAGGGTAAAAGGAGAATGAGAAAGGTGTGTTCATGAACAAAAGAACCCCAACTTGGATTTGGTGTGACTGTCCATTATCTGGGTCAGGATGGTGAAGTCCCGGTGTCACCACTGTATTTCAGAGTGGAGTCAGAGGATCATTCAGGTTGAAAGGGACCTCAGGAGGTCTTAATCCAACCTCTAGCTTAGGGCAGGGTCAACACTGACTTTAGCTTCAGTTGCTCAGGGCTTTGTCCAGTTGGGTCTTGAAAACGTCCAAGGACAGAGATTGTGAAACCTTCCTGTGTAACCTGTTCTACTGCTTGTCTCGCCTCATCACAAAATTTTTTCCCAGCTCCAGCTGACCATCTTGGCAGCCCTCCATTGGATTCACTCCAGTTTTTCAACATCTTTCTTGTGCTGTTGGACCCAAAACTGGACATAGAATTCCAGATGCAGTATAACAAGTGCTGAGTAAAGGGGAATTATCACTTCCTTTGATCTACTGGCTATAGGACTTTTAATATAGCCCTGGATGCTGTTTGCCTTCAACACTGCCAGGGCACAGTGCTGGCTCATGTTCAGCCTACTGGCCACCAGTAGGGTCTGTTTCAGCAGAGCTGCTAGCTAGCCGTGCTGTATTTTAACAGTTGATTAATCCGTTCCGTTTGCATCTGACCTTGTTGAATTTTACAAGGTTTCTGTTGGCCCATTCCTCCAGCCTGTCAAGATCCCTCTGAATGGCAAAAAATATCAACTATTTCCCCCAGGTTGGTGTCATCTGTGAATTTGATGAGGGAGCACCCCATCTCCTCCTTCGGGGCATTAATAAAGATATTAGCCCAGGATTTCAGTGTCAGGAGTTTCATGCAGCATTGGCTCATTTCCGCAGCCCCGTTTGTAAATTTTAAGAAGTTCCATAAATGTTGCATTTTAAAAAGCCAGATCATGGGAGGCAAAAAGTGAAGGTATATAGTAGGAACCCTTTGATCAAGTAAGGTCACATTGCCATGAACTGTCCCAGTCCTGGACCTGACCTAACAATTTTCAAATCACACTGTGTGTCTGAATGTTAGAGAGGAAACAGAATTCCATTTTAAGCTGAGACCATCCTGCACCCTTAATTATGGTCTCATCGTAGCTACCCATGATATATATATATATGTATATAAATATATACAGACATACATGCACATAGTTAAGTTTTNTATAAATATATACAGACATACATGCACATAGTTAAGTTTTTTGAAGAATGTATCTTATGGTGGGAACCCTCTGAGCCAAGTTTCTAAATGGAGTGAGCTTTTCCAGAAGAGTTACTGACCTCTGAAACAGGGTTTCTATCATGAAAATGCTGACATAACCTTTAACTGTAGAGCCACAAACAGCTTTGTTATATTACTTGTTCCTAGCTTATGTCCTTGCTCTGGAAACAGTGGTGGCA
>VYZW01035754.1:8117-21175 GCA_013401315.1 Balaeniceps rex | reverse complement strand
TTTTTCTGAAAGTTGACTGTATCGACCCTTGTGAATGCATGGGCAGGCTTTTTTCCCTGTTGTGTGTCTCCATTTTTCCAATTTCAGTATTTCTTTCCAGCCCTCCTGTCTTTGTACAGAGGCCCCTGAGGCAGAGCACAATGAACTATACGGAACAGTACAGATTCTCGTCTTCTGGTGAGACAGGTATCAGATTCAGATGGGGGGCAGCTGTGAAGTGACTTCTATTCTCGTAAGACAGATCTTGTATCAGCATAGAGTTACAATCATTTCTATGGAAATTGAAGATCTGAAGCTTAAGAGAAGACACCACCAAATTTCACATCAGAGAGGAGGATGGTTCGAAGATGACACCTTAGAGTTAACCTTGTGGTGATCTTCCCCTTTGGATCCTTCTGTGTGTGTAGATGCAAAGGACAAACAAACCGGACAGTTTTCTCACGTGCTTCACCTTTCTGAGGGAAATGTTGCCTTGTGCATTGGCGCACTTGTGGCCACAATATATTCCACATGGTAACAGTGACCTAAACAGGAGATATTTATTCTTTGAGTGTCATATTTGCAGAATCTCACTTGGAGTTTTGCAGCTGCAAGCAGAGCTGGAGCATTGTCTAACTTTTCCGTTGGGATCAAAGAACTGTGAAGCTTCAAGAAATGCTGGGAGCTGTAGACTCAGACATGTGGTGGTGAGTCTGCTGCCAACTATATCCTCCTTCTAGCTTCACTATACCAATCAATTAAATCTGATTTCATCCCACAGGAGACCACAACTCCCAGCATCACTGAAGGCATTCTGGGTCTGAGTTTCAGGGAGGAATTCTGTCCATTGTGGGGTTTTTTTGGCAAAAAATTTAACTGTCTGAGTTATCTTGTCTTAAGTCATGCCCAGTCAGTTCCTCAAAGGTTTGTGAGTGTATGTGTGTGTGAGAGGGGAAGAAGAAAGTTTATGAAAGAAATATAAAATAATGTTAAACTGTAGAAATACTTGTATTCTCAGTTTTTACATTTATGTCTGTGCACCTCTCCAGCAGCTAAGTGATCTTTCTCCCAGCCCTGCAGGGCTGGGTTTGGGGCAGTTTTAATTTTTGCAGGAAGTTCTAAAGGAAGTTAGTCACTTTGCACTCCCTGAAACTCAGGAAAGAAAAGTAACTGTTACTGAGCCAGACTCGCAGAACAATGTGAGTGACTGAATAAATATAACTGAATGAGGGTCCAAATGATGTGTATAAAAATTTGGGATGAGCTACCTTTGTATGTCCTGGGACTTGAATTTCATGAAGGTGTTCAGATACAAGATCTCCATCCACTTGTAGCTTTAGGCATGTCAGGATTGCTTAAATGAGCAATAACCATTTAAGCATGGAGTAAAAACATGGTTGATGAACTGGAAATAAGAATAATTTATGCAGAAAAACCTCTTTCTGCAGTTTTCACATAAATAATCAAATACTGCAAAAGTACCAAAGGAAACCAGGATCATGTCGTCTCACGTGACCAAAAAATTGATATATCTAAACACTGGGTGTTTTATTGCCACACAACATTCAGTGACCACTTTTGGTGAGACTGGTCTTAGAGCTTGTTAACCCTTTTCCCTCAGATACAGTCCCTGACATTCCTTGGTGGGACAAATTTAGCACTATTGAAAAAAGATTCTCTGGCTCAGAAATGAACAAACAACAGATGAAGAGAGTGCACCTATCAGTCAGTCAGATAGGCTAGAGATGCTAGGAGATGGATTGCTTATCTATTCTTTCAGGAAGTGTGTGTTGCTCTGTCTCGTTTCCAAGGTGTCCTCTACCTTCTGCTGATTATTCCTTGGTGGTGTGTGTGTTAAGGTAGAATGCGGGTAAAATTCTGGTGTCGTGAGGAAAACAGTAAGTAAATCTCAACTCACTATTATCTTGTTGTACTCCTAGCACTCATCTGAGAATATAAAATAGGCATAGAATGTCCTCACGTTATTCAGAGATGTAAATGCCAGCAGACAGTAAGAGGAAAAGGTGAATTTGGTCAGTAGCTTCTGGTCAGTACTTAAGGAATTCTGGAGGCTGCAACAAATAAATAAATTCCTAACAAGAAATGAGGAAAATATCCTCTTCTATTGAGTGTGTAAGGGTTTGGCTGTGCAGTTTGGACTGGTTCACATAAAAAATGGTTTCCTTTTTAAATAAAATACATCCACATTGGCCTTTTCAACTCTCTTCTCCCCTGGTATGCTGAATCAGACACTCCGCAATGCACACGTTGCATTGCATACATGCATGAACAGTCCAACCTCAAATTGCACTCTGCTAAGCTATATGATTTGGAGTCTAGGGTGTAGCTTTAAGATAGCTTCCTAGCAATCAACTTGGCCTCACTACCAAGGTATTGGTCATTCTCATTCAGTAATACAATACAAATTAATAGCAATGGCACTATTGTGTCTTGTTTTCAGAAGCACTTGAGTCTTAGGTACTGAATTTAATGCAAGTCCCAAACAGGATCCAGAAAGAGATTACTGTGACTCGCTACTTTTCCATGAACTGAATTTTCACAGCAGCCAGTTACTGAGGGATGAGTAGCTCACTTCTAAAATTAGACAGCCAAATTTTTAGGACATCTGTAGTTCAGAAGAAAGCAGCTGTGTGGAAATTAATTTAATACTGCCTCTGGTAAAGCATCACTTTTTCAGTTATCTAAACTTCTTACCACTTATGGACACATTATGATGAGTGATATTAATGTACTATAGCTACAGTTGCTACAAAGCATAGGAATGCTTCTTCCCCCATCCCCATTAAAGAAGGGTATTAAGCACAGTGGACTACACCCAAACAATGGGATCATGCAGAGTAAGAGGCACTTAAATCAATATAGTTTGCCTCAAATGCATGGAGAAATATAGGACATATCCCTTATTAAATTTCCATTGTGGCAAATGAATCCACCCTCAAAGCCACTATCAATGAATGTAAAGGGAAATGGACGACATGCACTCATTAACCTGCTATGGGGATCAGTAAATGCAACTCTGAATGTTAGCATATGAAAAATGCCATCGCTCTGTGACATGAATAACAGGTCAGGGTGACCTCAGCCTAAGTCTGTTTCTTCAAAAGATGTTGTCAGGTTAAATTTATATTGGTGGGCCTGATGTAAGCTGGTTGCTATTTCCTCTCAGAGCTCTCATAAAGCCAATATGAACTCTGCAATATGTGGTCTGGCTAGCTTGATGTCAGCGTGGTCACAAACCCAGCCCTGGCTGGCATAATGGAAAAACTGCTTTGTGCTCATGGGATGTGCTCAAGGGTGCCTCTTGGGAGGAATCATGGCCTTCAGAGTCTGAAAGTGGTTAAAAACTGAGCATATTTAACTGTTGCTCCATATGTCCAGACAGAAGGTGTGAGTGGATGTGTCAAAATCTCTGTTATTTTCTGCTGAAAAGTTTGGATAACAATGCAGCACTTTTGTACTTTTCTTGTGAAAATTCACTTGAATCTAAAACTTGGCTAATGTGGTCTAAGACCAGTAGATCTACAGGGGAAAAAAAGAGAGAGGGGATAGGAAGGATAGGGGAAAAGCACAGGAAGATGGTGCAATCCTCCTGGAAGAAAATGTCCCTGAAAGTTATGTTTAATTTAGTTTAAGATTCTGAGAGGTACTATACAACTTCTGGAGCTGAAGCGCACAATCTTTCAAGGTTGATTTAACTGTATGGTTATAATCTAGCTGCTTTAAAAACTTGTACTCAGACACCCAAGAAATATCTAAGTTCTAATTTAATAATTTTTTTTAAAAAGTACATCCAGTGACTCTTGGGAAGATGAAAGAAGTTTCTTTTGTGTTTCATCTCTCATTTTATTATGCTTAAGTCCCTTTTAGCTTTGATGACTGGCTTGACCTAAATTGACATCTGACAAAGAAGCCTGATATCAGTGCATAAATCTGTGATAATCACCACATCATTACACAGTATCACCTTTTGAAGAAGGAATTGTAAAGCTACTCTGTCTGTATTCAAAATTCAGCAGAAAACTATTAACCCTTGTATTTTATAAACAGATTAAAAGGTGCCACTTGTGAGAAACAAAAACAGCAAGCTAAAGCAAAGCTAAACTATTTGAGATGGGACTTCAATGTACATTTTGTTAGAGGTCTGCTATCCTGAAGTTCGGAAAAAGGAATGTCAGTTTGTGATGAAAAACTTTTCTGGCGTGATGAATGCTAGATTCTTAAGTCAGAATGTTCTCAGCTGTTCTGCTGTTTTTCTGAGCCAAATCGTTCTGTCTGGAAATAGGCAGTGTGATACTACTCTAAATTCATGGGGAAATGATGTTAACATCCATATGTGTAAGCTGAGCAGGGGTTAGTGAGAAGCTGTTTATGAATAGACCCCCCCAGTTCTTAATTTATTATTGTCTAGAAGGGGCCTGAAATGTAAGGTGATAAAGGCTTTCTGTCTTCACATGGTGTGTAGCAGGTATTTATAGCCCCTGAAAAGTATTATCAACTTATGCTTCCAACATGAAAACTATGTTGAAATCTTTACGCACTGTTGTCCTTTTCCCTCCCCACAACTGTTTCTTTGAGGATGTTCCCCCATTTGTTTAAAATAATAGTGTATGACATTAATCAGTCATAGAAAGTAGCCACCACCAGGACCTTTATTAGGAGCTTTATGATGCACTAATTGTTTGAAATCATAAGGCTTCAGAATATTCCTCCAGTGACCTACTAATGTGCATCCTGCAGAAAATGTGAAAGCTCTTACTTCGGAAACGTACAAGCTTTTTGGAAGTATATAATAGGTGTCTAAATTATATGCTTTAAATTTGCAACGTATCTGATGTTTTTCTCTCTCATTTGTGCAGATAGGTACGGAAAATATGTACTGAAATGCATAGGTAGGCATATTCAGGGCGTAAAGAACTAGGGCTGAGCACTATGCATACAACATAGGTGAAACTCACTGAAAAATGGTGTACAGTAGGTATGGTGTGTTTTTGTATGCATATATAGACACACATGCATATGATCACCAATTCTTACATGTAGTTTTCTTATCACTAATTGTAGTCCCCCTGTTAATTTTTAATACATTTCCAACTAATATGATATTCTATATGAAATTCTATCATGAAGTAGTCCAGATGAGCAAGACTTTGTTTTTAACTTCGAAGCAGAATGTCAGCTGACAACAGCAAATGCAACATACTGATCTAAAGGAGAAGTCATGCATCGTGTTGCTTACTTACCAACTGCCTTTAGAGAGGCGTACTTGTTAAGCTCTTTGCCTGGGGGCTGTTGCTCATATGGGTTTGTGATCTGTCCCAGGCTGGGATATGAATGTTGATGTGCCATCTGAGGAAGGAGGGGAGATGTTGGCATGACGTTATTCATCTGTGTTGGATCTGTATTAAAGAAAATTGACAAGCATTAAGAAAAAAATAAACGAGTCTTAAGGTTTTAACATCATTACCCAGTACAGATTAGACAGGATATGTCATGAGATTTAATGCAATAAAACACTATTTACTATGAAGTGGGAGTTTGAGTACAGCAAACCTGTACTTCAAACAGTTAATGTCATGATTAAAGGCTGATGAATGATTGTAGCAATACATGCTAACTTTTGTATAAAAAAGATCTTTGAACTAAAATATAGGTTTTCAAAACAATTGAACACCAACACAAAGACTGAATTTGCTGCAGCATTAGGATAGAAACCAAACCTCGAAGTTTATTCCAAGGTAGCTTGAATACAGGGCAGCAGTATCACTCTGTCTGTGCAGTTAAATAGCCAGGCTATTTTAGATTGGCTCAGGCAGGCTGCTGCATGTATGCACTTACACTGCTTTTAATACCAGAACCAGCTTGGTTATTTGCACAGCATTATGTTGTGTTCTGTAGACATGCCTCACAGTGCAGAACGTGCAATTTTGGCTCATGACTATCATTAGGTAATTTCTTCACAGCTTACACTTTGTCCTTTTTTCCTTTTCCCTGACAGTAGGTATCACAATATCATACCAAAATAACATTTTCTGTAGCAGACATACCTAAAAGCAGGAGCTAATTACTGTGTATGTAGTTTTATACCAGCACTCACCCCATATCCATTCTATAGTTGTTTTGTTCCTTTATAGTACAGAATACAGCCTAGATATTTTTCTTTCTAACATATACCATAATTTATTAGTTGTTTTTAATGTTTGATTCCAGCCTCTAAAAAGTATGATCAGAATTGTATGCTGCACTCAATTTGCAAACCTACATTTCAACAGATTTCAACATGCTCAGCATCTCTTTTTTGCTGAGTCTTTCTCTAGGCTGTGTATTTTGAGATATTTGGAGCTGATTGTCAATCCTAGAACCTTATCGTGGCTTCTGAAATCACAGACGAGTGCATTTTTCTCCTGCAAAGAAACCATGGTACTGAATTGATGACAATACAGTAACACCCACAACATCAAGCACAGGCTTATGATCATGTAGAAAGAAAGCTGTGCAGTTAGGGGAAAGAAGGCTTATTATGATGGAGTGAGCGGACCACCCCCCAAGTGCCCACAGGATCTGGCAAGAGCCAAATATCCCTGCAGTTTGCCAGGATTTTGAGGGAATTGAGCCACTTGGCTTTCCACAGCTCATTAATGAAGCTGAGTGCATGAGCAGGAGCTCTAAAGCCAGTTAACAGGTTTACTGCTGGGAGAGAAAAGGAAAGCTAAGGCGGTTTTTAACTTTCTTCTTCTTCACCATTGCTGCTGCCTGGTGCACTCTCTGCTGTTCAGACTGAGGCTGCCCCTGCCTCTGCAGAGCAGTGTAATCACATCCTCCTACCACATACACATATAAACAAGTTGTGAGGGCACCTCGAGGCAACTCAAGAAAAATTGTAGAAGTGCTACCATCTAATAGCAGTATGATTTTTCTTGCTGTTACTGGTTATTAATAGGGAACAAACTGGTTGTAGATAGTAGGGACAGCTGAATAAGAAATGGTTTTCCCATAGCAAAAGAATTTTTCAGTAAGTGTTTTTTTTTCTTTGTCCTGGTTTTGGCTGGGATAGAGTTAATTATCTTCCTAGTAGCTGGCATAGTGCTGTGTTTTAGATTTAGTAGGAGAAGAATGCTGATAACACACTGATGTTTTAGTTGTTGCTAAGTAGTGCTTACACCAGTCAAGGACTTTCTTTTTCAGCTTCCCATGCTCTGCCAGGTGTGCAAGAAGCTGGGAGGGGGCACAGCCAGGACAGCTGACCCAAACTGGCCAAAGGGCTATTCCATACCATATGATGTCATGCTCAGTATATAAACTGGGGGAGTTGGCCGGGGGGCAGCGATTGCTGCTGGGGGACTGGCTGGGCATCGGTCAGCGGGTGGTGAGCGGTTGCATCACTTGTTTTTTTTTCCTGGGTTTTGTTTCTCTCTCTCTTGTTCTCCTTTTCATTGCAATTTTATTACTATCGTTATTATTGTTATTTTATTTCAATTATTAAACTGTTCTTATCTCAACCCACGAGTTTTCTTTTGCCCTTCTGATTCTCTCCCCCATCCCACCAGGGAGGGGGAGGGGGAGCGAGTGGCTGTGTGGTGCTCGACTGGGGCTAAACCATGACATTATTTTACCAAACAAATGAAATCTGAAGTTGGACTTTTTCTTGCAAATATTGTGTCAGATCAGGAGAAACATTTTTTTATGATTTCAGAATTTATATATATATATAAAAAATAAATTGGCTCACTTTTTAAAAGAGAAATGTTATTTTGAATTGAAAACCAAAAACTTTTCTGTTCCAGAATTCCCCCAAAAAAGTATTGGAACACTTTTGGGATCTTTTTTGATAGGTTTACCTTGAAAGTGTAAGTTTGTTAATTCAACCCTTTCACAGAAAAATGTGTTATTTTAATGAATTTCTATTTTCTAACAAATAAAAGCTCTCAGCAAGTTTCTGTTCAGCTATAGTACTGGCATGTCTGATGTAACTAAGTGGAGTGACTCTTCCCTTAGAGCAAGAATTTGTGAAATCCTGTTCTATTCCCATTCTATCTCTAGAGTACAGCTGAGAAAAGCCTCTTACTCTAATGGCTTGAACCATAAAATAGCTGACCACTCTTTCCAAAACATCCATATCTTCCAAATGTCTCTCTTTTGTGGTTGCATCTACAAATACACTTTTGAGGAGGAATGCTACCACAGCCATATTTTGGTAACAGGGCAGCTCTAAAGATACCAGCATGGGTGGGACCTTTAATATAAGGAAGGTGTCAACCTTTTACCATTACGTTCACTTATTTTTTTTTGAGTAGATCTAAATCAGTGCTTTGTAGATGCTACTACCACAAAGTTCCCTTGTGGCAATTCTTATTATTCAGTCTGTCAAAACATCATGATTTCACTGTGATGAAAGTATTGTGAGCACCAGTATTTCTACGTTCACTGCAGAAGTGACTTGTAGCTGTGGAGACTTGCAAAAACAATGTCAATAATGTGTAGTCAACCAGGACTGGTTTTCTACCTCTGTCTCTTAGTTAGATCTATCATTTTCACTCAGTCATCTCTTTAAACGTAGTGAAGAAAGGTACCCCAGAAATGTACTGGGGAAAATTAATTACGTGTACTTGGTTTTCATCCAGGTGTTCAGTGGCAGACTATGTTGTTACTAGGTTGCTGGGTTACTAATGTTGCTGGGGTTTGGTTCTTTGCATGTTTATGAAGATGTAAAGAAATATGTTTTCCATTTCTTGATAATCTTTGACTTCTTTTTTTGTCTTGTTAAAAGCCTAGAACTCTCCTGAATTATTAATTTCAAGCAAATTAATAACAGTCATTCTTTCACTGCTGCACTGACTGCACAGTGCCCCTCACTCATACCCAGATGCTTACACAAGACTAAGTCATCACATAGAAGACACAGTTCACATTACTCATTCAATTGGCCATTTCCAGAAAGTAAATTAAGTAAAAGGTCACTCTGGCAAAGTGCATTGAACTATACTGAAGAAAGATTCCTATTTATAAAGACAGTCCCATTGGAATGGACTCCTATGGCCTAAAAGGAAAATCTCAGCTTGATATATACATCTGTCTAAATCTGAATGATACTAAATTTTAGTCTAACTGGCCATAACTGGTGAATGTTGCATTTATTTGCAAACTCACTAAACTGTGTGTGATCTGATTCCTTATCTTCGGGTTTCTAGAAATAAGTGAGCAAATGGGACACTTACATTGTTTTCTCCACACACAATTAATGTGATGATGATGGGTAAATTCACCTATATTTGGATGCTATTTGGGAAATATTCGTAATTGAAGTAGCAATGGTGTAATGCAAATTCTGGAGCAGGCACGGTGCTGGGGAGTGTAAGCCTAACCACTGAGGGGAGCCCAGGCTTAGCTGTGAGCAAGTAGGAGGTTTTAAACAGGATCTGCCTTGACTACTCTGGCGCAATCCTCATTTACAACTAAAAAAAGGTATTAGCCTTGGCAGTGTTGTCTTATACTTGTAAATACTGCTTCAGTGTCAGCAATACTGAGTAGGGATTCTCTCAGGAAATAAAGAATTTGTCTACAACTACTTCACAAGATCTCAGTGTGAAATTTGAGATTTTTCAATTTGAGATTTTGACTTTTTTCCCTGAAATTGGAAAAAATAGTAAGTGTTAAATTTTCGGGAGCAAATCATAATCTGTTGGATTATTCAAAATATTTTGGGATACAAGAGATGGGTTTCGACTGGAAGAAAGTTTAACCAAAAAAATCCCTACCAGCTTTATTACTGACCTCTAGTGCCAAGTTAAATCCTTTACATATATATAAACCATTTATTCTGTGATTGGTATTTACAAATAGCTGGCTTCACTGAATGGGGACAACTTTAACCTGAAAGCTGTGGCTGTGCTGATACATTACTTTTGGCAACCTGACACTGGTATATTGTCCAGCACGGTATTCCATATAACCATCTGCACTGTGCCACTGCCAATTTATGTATTTATTTTTAAAAGATGAGAATATGAACATCAAAAAGAGTTAAAAAACTGTTTGTGTCACTGCTTCTAGCATGAATAGTCAGACCTGATTAGCAATGGTGATATTGTAAAAAACCTGCAATATTCACAGCCTATCTTATTTCCTGCTGAAGCAAGGAAATATGATGCCAGGCTGCTTCCTAACCTCCCAAGACTTTGAGGAGTCATTCTGGATGTAGAGTTAGTGGTTTGCTCTCTGTCTTCCTACTACCAGCCCAAAAGGAAGAGTTTGAAAAAGCATGCTGGAGCTCACCACACAAAAGCTAGACATCTGCTGGGCAGAAAATGAGACATACAGGAGAAAAGAAAAACAAAAACTGAAGAGTGCTTTTGACTGTTATGCCCTTAAGAGGTCTAGGTATAGAAAACCTTATGGGAGGCAAATGGAGCAGAAGATAAGAACTGGAAGGAAGCTGCACCAAAACCAGTTTACAGCCAGAGAAAGTGGCATCAGCTTCTGGTCCCAGTAGTTGATGAAGACTGATCATTACATTATCTGTTTATTATCTTGACCTATATCTCAGCCTCTGCAATTGAAACTTGTATCCAGATGTCACAGCTGACAGCTTAGTGCATTTTTCAAGTGAAAATGCTTTTTTTTGGAGTGTTTTCACCACTCTGTGATTGTGAATTTTGGACTTGCTTTAGTGTGCATCACAGTGACGACAATAATGTAATTGGTTGCTGTACTTATGCTGCACTCCAGCCAATTAAGATGGTGTCATATCCAATTTATGCACTTGATTCAGAAATCAAAGAACGGGCATCTCAGCAATTATTAAATACAAATAAGAACCCAATGTGGAAACACCTGGCACACCAGGGCCACATATATGAATGTGGTAAAGACAAGGCAAAAGCCCCCAAACTTTTTGTTTGTTTTATTTTCTGCATTGTTTATAGAATATATTGTGCTGTTCACCTAGTTTGATTATTCTCATCAAGAAGCTGCCAGGGTTATGGGAAGTACTCAGGGTTAGAGGAAGGGATGCTAGTAGGCTGCTAGCAATAATAAGCTTGTTCACTGAGATCCAACAACCAAGAACGTCCCTTAAGCTCAGCCACTGTCCTCCTCTTCAGCCATGGGAGAGTGAAACCTATTAGGTAGAGTGGCCTGGGGATTCATTCCTTTCTGTAGCAATGAAGTCAATGTTTCGGTGCTTGAAGAGAGGGAAAATGAAAAAACTCCATAGGCACAGAATGGAATGTATTAGTAAATGAGCAGTTACAGGCATAAGGAAAAGAACAAATGGGACAGGCGATGCAGTAACAAAACAGGAGAGGATGGGGGAAGGGCAGGAAAGCAGAATGAGATTTTGCTATAAAAGCCACCTGCAGACACACATACAAAAGAAATGAGAATAAGACAGACAAAAGAAGACTGGGAAGTCAAGCAGGGGAAAGAGAAAATTCAGAGCAAAATATAATAATAGCTGAGCATTTTCAGATACTCAAGAGAAAAAGATATGCGCTGAACTAACTAAAATTGAAGATAACAGCTATGAAAACAAGACAGATCTGAGTGATTAGAGAATACCAGTAGAAAATTGCTCCCCTCCCATACATAACTGCACTGCCACCAACATGTATATTTGCCTCTTTGTTCTTGAGTGTATTATACTTAATTATAAGACTAGCTCATCCAGCGCTGCAAATCCATACTCACATACATGCCTCACCAAGAGAAACTGCAGGTGCTATTTCTGAAACATCCCAGATATGATGAAAGCTGTGGGATTTTAACGACTTGACTATGCCTGTAAACTAATTCCTTTCAGACCGTTTCCTTCCTGGATAAGATGACTGTTCTCCATCCATGGGACTGAGCCTCCTGTTGGGGTGAAACTCAAATCCTTGGCCTATATACTTGCTCTTGCCTCTCTGTAGGTTGTCCCAATGCAGTTGAACTGACCCTCCCTGAGGTTTTGTGTGTGCCTTTTCCTACACCTGTATAACTTGAGGTTTTTCTCTCTTTGTAGTATTGTATTGTCATTGTCTTTTTATTTAGATTCTTTGCCCCTTCATTCAGATTTGTATTAAATGTTGTGTTTTTAAAGATATTCTTATTCACATCCAGAGCATCACTGCATGCAGGAGCATACAAGGCTATGTTCTGCAATAGCTTGGTACATCAAAATCAGGCTGCACACCCGTTAGGTAATGCACTGTTTGTGCACATATAGACATATACATAATATGTGTGGTCCATCCAGTTTAGTAGCCACTCTCTGTCCAGTACCTAGATGTGTGACAGGGGGTTGCAAGAGCCCCAATGGTATTTATATGCAAAATTGTCTCTTAAAGGTGTGTGCTTATCCCTTACATGAGGAGTTATGCCCAGAAACAACAATGCAGGTTATGCCCCAAAACAGAAATCTTAAAACCTTTGGTTTGCATTAACTGTTATAAATCTGCATGGTCTTGTTCTCCACATAGTCATAAAATGGTATTTCAGTTCTTGTTAAATTAATGGCACTCTGCAGCAATATTTTCCACAGTCTAGTACAAGTCCTAAACTGAAAAGTATTCCTATTATCTAATCTTAATTTTTCTGCCTTGCAATTTAACATATTTTGTATTTTAGCAAGAACAGATGCTCACAATCCAGCTTCTGTACCATTCATTATTTTATATGCTTTTTTCCACTTTTCAAATATTTGTCTCTTTTCTGAAGTAAATAATTTCACTCCTTTTTCTTTCTTCATATGACAGTCTTTCCAAGCTTTGGTCATTACTGCTGTCATTTCTCAACACTTGTCGCCTTGCAATGCAGCTTCTGAGATGAGGTTCTACCCTCAGTAACACACGGAGTTGTGTTATTCTGTATATATCATAAGTCATCCCTATAAGTCTCTGNCTCTTGATTCTCCATGGTGCCACTGAATGTGAGTGTCTCTCAGCATACTGACGTCTAGTGCTGTACGTTTTCTATTCACTTTCCACATCATTAACCTCTTGGTCTGTTGCTGTCTTCCATGGTAGAGGTTGCATGGTCTTTCACATACGGATATCCTCAGTGGATTTCTGAGGAGAAGCTTTTTT
>VYZW01035749.1:2768-16018 GCA_013401315.1 Balaeniceps rex | reverse complement strand
TTTATTCTTGCATACTAAGTCATGAATGGCAACAAGAATGTGAAAACCACATCCAAAAAGCCCAAATGTCAAGTTTGCATTAGAAAAGTCAACATAAGAATCTATTTCCAAAATCCGAAAAGTGCTAAAATACCTTTAATGCACAGTATTGGTGTCTGTTTATTCGCATGTTCCTATCACTGTATCTGTCCAGGGGAGTAAACATGATACTAAAAGGACCTGCCCAATGACTGAACAACATAAATAGACTGTGGCGTAGACTCTGCTGTGGAAAGACACTTCTTCTCTGGTGTACTGTAAGAAAAGCACACAGTTAGACGTAATCCTCTTGTCATTCTTTAAAATAAAAGTATGTAAAACAGAAACAGACCCAAACAAAGAATATAAAAGGAAAAACCAATGTAAAGACACAATATTTTAACATCATAATAGCTGGATGTAGGTTTACGATTGTCCTGTTTAATGCCATTAGTATGCAAGAATAAACTCTTTATTAGTCTAGAAAATATAAATGCACTGCCAACCAAGACTTTTGCTAAATAAGAAAATTACTTGTATGCTTCCAAACAGTACCAAAAATCCCTCTTGAAAACTCATGCTGCTAAAGTTATACACAAAACTGATGGCATAAATTATTTTTATGAAAGTAGTCTGAGACTTCAGAGAAAAAGTGTATTTTTGTTTGGTTAGTTTTTGTTTGGGTTTGTTGTTGGTTTTGTTTGTTTGTTTGTTTTTTAAATGTACTGCGTATTAAAGACAGTCATCAGAAGTTACTAAAGCATTTTTACATACCTGGAACATTTTGAATGATATTTGCCACTAAGGCACTAAAATGGCATCGGATATCTTTCAATGTATCAGAATCCTTTTCATTTTCTGCTTCTAGGAGTTGTCTCGTTAGATCGACATACTCAAGTAAAGTGTTGTTGAGGGAATGTGTTTCATTATCAAGGCCACCACTTGCACTTAAAAAAAAAAATCAAATAGTATGATAAATACATTCAATGATTTTTGAAAACAATCCTTATTTTTTTCTCTTTGAAAAAACCTACAACCTCATCACTGCAAATATTTAATATAAAGTAATTTCTTCACCCAGCTTCTATTTCAGTGTTAAATAAAAAGCTCCAGTGGAAGCAAACTAATAATGAAGCCTCACTATCAGAAGTCACTCATCCTTCCACAGAATTAGTTCTTACACCAGGGAGAAGTGTTAAAAATTATAATAAAAAACCCCAGCCAATCCACCCCCTCCTCAAACCCACGCAATTTATAAACCAGAAAAAATAATTACTACTACTTGACTATAGACATCTATATTACATACTGATTTTTGGGAGTCAGTCACAAGATGTTCTGTACTTCATGCCATGCTATTGACTGTTAGTAGATGAGGGCAATTTATTCATTTTATGTATTCGTTTCCCATCTTCATTGCTTTAGCATCTGACTAGATGTCAGTACTAAACTAAATAAGATTCAAGACTGCATGTGATTCAAACCTGCCCTCCTTTGAAAAACAGTTGTTAGAAGGGTGATTCCTTTCCTCTCAGCTCCCTCCACCATCTTTCCACATTTGTACTGAAGACAACTAAAAAGCATGCCTTGCACACCAAAGGCAAGACGAGGAGTTTTATGGTAGCCCTTAATTGCTTGCTAGCTTCTACCACAGAGTCAGACTGGCCCAAGAGAGAAAAGCTGACAAAGTTCCAGGGTGCAGTCTGTGGTTAGCAGCTATTTTACATATGCTAATTAAACACCAGTGAGTACCTTAAAAGATAAGAGGGGAGAGCACAACTTTAATGGCTGCACTCTGAAAAATCAGCATGCCGAAAGGAAGAATGGCATTTTAACAATGCTTCTGAGGCAACATTCTGAAATATTACTGGAGTAGCTGCTTAAAGATTGAGAATTTCACACTGATTAGCAATAGCTAAGGTTGCCAAATAAATATTTAAGTATCATTGTCTAAGAGAATGGGAGGAGCCAGTCTAATCATCTCCTAGACTGCTTGCTCTTATACAATTCCGCCTGCACAGAAAAAAATTTGTAAGAGACTTGTAAAACGTACGCCAGAATTTTAAGTCTTCTTTCAAAGTGTCCCTACACAAGTAGGGTAAACTGAGAAAAAAAAACAACCCAGTTAACATTCTGCCTCCCTCAGAAAGAAAAAGGTCCAATATTAATGAGCAGTAGCCTTCCCTGCATAGGACATGCTGACTAGCATCAGGACTCCAGGTGAGGAAGAATTCCAGACTGATTACAGAACAGTTGTAACTTGCGTTTTCTGATTCGCATAACTGGTGTGATGTTTGAACACACACAAACAAAAAGGAACATAACACACTGCCTGTTCAAAGCAATGTCCTGGGGAATAGTAGCATTTTAAATAAAACACAGACCACTGTGACAAAAAGCATGGGGGAGGGAGGTATTAGAAAGCTAGCAAAATTCTGAGTTTTATAAAACCATATCTATTTATTTAGTGGTATACTAAAACTCGCTGAAGAATTTTGCATGCTTGTTATACTGGGTCATAAGAATACTAGTGACTTAATTCAGAAGCATAAACATCATCATCTTATCAGTGCTGCCCCTACCTGTGACTAATGACACCAGCATCTGCCAGCAGTTCAAATATTCGTACTAGTTGTACTCGTAAAATATCTCGACGCCTGCGCCGTTTCATGTTCTGTTCAACAGAGGAAACACAAAATTCAATAAGCAGAGGAAAAACTAAGTATAAAACCACTGTGGCATATAAAAGCATTACTATATTTGTACTACAACTAGCATCAATTATCAGAGGTGCCAACCTTTTAAGATGAGTTACCAAAATTGCTAGCAATTTTAACAGACCAGACAACGAACAAAATTTTCCCTGTTGCAACTCCAAGATATACTAGGTTTGCTATTACACATATTATCAAAATAATATGGTTTTTATCAGTCTCCGGTTGCAAAGTGCAACATATAAACCAATGAACTGAAGTACAAATGCCAATCTTTCTACATATTTGCATGCAAGACTGACAAAACATGCTATGGCCCAGTAACATTTTGAAACAGAAGTGATGTTCGTTTCCATCATCTGTACTTAATTACAAATTTGTTACTAATAAGAATATAACAGTTATGAGAAAAAATACTGAGTAATCACCTCCGAGTTTGTGTTTGCAGAGATTATAATTCCTATACTGGGGCTTCTAAACCCTGCTGTAAAACATGCTCTCCATCTGAAAATTTTACTCATAGCAGTCAGTCAGGTGAGCTTACAGCCTTTTTCATTTAAAAAAATAAAGTTGGTAGACAGTAGAACTCAATTCTATGTCTTAGGTACTATTAATTGTGGGCACATTACTGATGATACAACGAAGTAACAACTGTGTAAAACTATCCTTAGGTAAAAGAAATTAAAAGAATATGGAAAAGGTTACAGTAATTTTTTTCATCATTTGAAACAAAACCTCTTCGATACAGGAATAATATAGAGCTCAAAAACGAACACAAAGCTCTTCTAATGTAAACACCTCATAATCGTTTAAAAAAGTAACATCTCACCTTTTTATCTGGTATACTGATAGTTTTTAGGGGCACAAATTAAAGAACATAACTAACATTTCTTTACTACCATTTGTGAGAAGATAGTTAAAACTGTGTACTGAATATAGTGGAAAATATCTAATTACCTCTGGCCTTCTTTCAAGTGCTTCCTTAATTATAGGATGTAATTCTTCTATTAGTTCCCTGAATTAAAATAAAAGAATTAAAAGAATAAAAACAACCATTAAATTGAAATCTCAACTGAAAGATGTTTCACAGCAACTAGTGTTACAATATAACTTAAAACACCCTCGGGTTTTCCTTCTTTACCTATAGCTTTCTGAAATAAATCACCATTTAAAAGAGATGTTTCCTAGAAAGATATTTTCCTAATTTAAAGACAGACTACCAAACGGATGTCTCAATAATTACCACCAAATTTGCATTCACCAAGTATTATGGCATATTTCTGTCACAGATTATTTTCTTTTATTTTCATATTCAGGGTTTAACAAAGCCTTATGGTGCAAATAGATACTATTAGGAAAAAAAAAAGATGTTGGCAGCTTATCATACAATGTTCTTTCAGTTGTCATGACGCATTTAGTTGTTATTAAAGATTGTTTCTTTAAGGCCAATAACACTATGCTGACAGAAGTCAGACTAGTCTCTATGAAAACTGAAAAGCAACATGCTTTGATGCTGTAGTTACATTTCCTATTTGTCCTGAAGCTCCACAGTCTTTATTACTACTCAGTTCCTTCTGCCAAACTGAGATTCTCTTACGACCCCAAAAAGAGGGGAGGGAAGAGGGAAGGAGATAGGTAGTATGGATCTATGCAGACAAAATACTAAGGTAAAAACATATTGGTTTTACTTTAATATTTGTTAACATAGTAACTACTGCCTCCACTTTAGATTGGTTGGAGTGTGACACATTTTTCTACTTCCTGTGCTGTTGTAATTCAGACATATCAAAAGCATAAACCACTTCAAGTTTTCATGGTAAATGACCAACTCCTCTGTTACATCATTCAAAGGTCCTCCCTTCAGCAAATGGGTTTAGCTGATCAGAAAGCTGCACAAACTTTTGTGGTGCGCTCAATTACAAGAGACTTAAGCACAGTTAGGGATTGTTTTATACTTTCTTTCAAACACAGAAAACACAGAAAAGAATTTGGAAGAAGCTTTTTTTGTGCTAAAACATAGTAAAGGGTCAGCTTCCAATGGACAGCAAGAGGCACCTAGACACGTTCATGTGATCAGTAACAGAAAACAAAAGAGAAAAAGAATATTCTAGCAAGTTTAAGTGGACTGCATATACATATAATCTATAATGAAAAAAGCTCCCAAGTAAAACATACCAAGTGCAGAGGAACAGTGCTTAAAAAACCAAAACTGAAACAACAAATCAGTGGAGAGCTGCAATGGTGAAGGATGGGCTACATTTAGCATCTGGTGTGAGTACACACATTGGACAGAGGAAAAAAGCTAGTCATCAGAAACAAAACATATAATTCTGAACAAAGAAATCAGAAGACTGATGAGAATCAGGGTTTTTTTTCTTTTCTTTTTTTACATTTGCTGAATGAATTGTTTCTAATTTAGAAAACAAGGATTTCTGGTGAAATCGTTTCTGAAAGCATTTTCTAGACTTGCAGAACACAATTACGATCAGGGTCATGGGAGAAAGTCTTAATTTACTTCTGGTGGGAGAGTAAAGTCAGATATGATAAACAACTAGAAGATTATCAAAGGAGTAAAACAGAATACTATAACTGAGGACTTGGCATTATGGTTTCAAATACATCTTTGGCTCCTCATCTGCCATAATATGGAACACAAGTGATTGGAGAGAAGAAGCATCTCATTCAAAACGAACAGTGTTAGCGATCTCTGGTTTCTTCTGCAGAAGCAGAGTTGGTTGCTGTAGCATGGTACAACTTCATAACTCTCCATTATAAGAGGTTGGCTGCTGTCAGAGAACATCTGACGCTGAGCACTGGCCTTCCCAGGAAGTTTCCTTCCCCCGAGATGTTCTCCCTCTTCATGCATCCTCCATAAAGAGTGAGTTGTCAGTTGAGGACAGTGGCATAGAGATGCATTTTAAAACTCATGGCTTCCTGGCACAGAGCTGCCTTTTCACCTCAGTGGATTTGTGCTACACATTGATAGTACAGTACATTAGGATCTGAACAAAAGTAAATTTCAGTTGAGGTAGGAATGCTGTGATGGCTAGATAGACCATTCTGAATTCGCCATTTATATAAAGACTTGTCACAATAGAGTAACCAAAAGTTTTGGATTGTGAGCTGAATCCAAATATGCTGAATGTTTATGCAATTAAATTGACAGAAGTGACTTGGCACAGATTTAATTCTGCTACAGTAGACCACAGTTACCGGCACCCAAACTAATCCACATGGACTTGTCATTGGTACAACATATGAATAAGGTGTATTAGTTATGAAGTTACCAAAGCTTACTCAAAAAAAAAAAAAAGGGAGGAGAGGGATGCGCCACGAATTTAAGAAGCTTCAGCACTAGTCAGAAAACAGTTATAACTGGTATTTTTTTCAGCTTGATCCAAAAATCTCTTTTTAGAATACAGTTATCATTAATCTCCTACACAAAAAGAGCTCAGAAACATGTGTTCGTTGGCAATACCAATAAGGAGATGTCCTGGTTTCAGCTGGGAGAGAGTTAATTTTCTTCCTAGTAGCTAGCATAGTGCTGTGTTTTGGATTTAGTAGGAGAAGAATGCTGATAACACGCTGATGTTTTGGTTGTTGCTAAGTAGAGCTTACACCAGTCAAGGACTTTCTTTTTCAGCTTCCCATGCTCTGCCAGGTGCACAGGGAACTGGGAGGGGGAACAGCCAGGATAGTTGATCCAAACTGACCAAGGGGCTATTCCATACCATATGACGTCATGCTCAGTATATAAACTGCGGGGAGTTGGCCGGGGGGAGCAATCGCCGCTCGGGGACTGGCTGCGTGTCGGTCGGCGGGTGGTGAGCGGTTGCATCACTTGTTTTCTTTTCCCTGGGTTTTGTTTGTCTCTCTCGTTCTCCTTTTCATTACAATTACTATTGTTATTATTATTACTATTATTATTATTATTATTTCAATTATTAAACTGTTCTTATCT
The DNA here is from genome assembly GCA_013401315.1 of Balaeniceps rex. Classification (NCBI taxonomy): domain Eukaryota; kingdom Metazoa; phylum Chordata; class Aves; order Pelecaniformes; family Balaenicipitidae; genus Balaeniceps; species Balaeniceps rex. The sequence goes on along the minus strand of VYZW01035749.1, from coordinate 9,325 downwards.
CAACCCGTGGGTTTTCTTACTCTTGCCCTTCCGATTCTCTCCCCCATCCCACCGGGGAGGGGGAGGGTGAGCGAGCGGCTGCGTGGTGCTTGGTTGCCGACTGGGGCTAAACCACGACAGGAGAGTTTAGTAACTTTCACAAACATGATTATAATTAACATATTTGAAACGTTAACAGTCCACACAGTGTATTCTTTCATATAAGGGCAGCCTTTAATATCAATAAAAGGCAGCTGTTTATTGTTTCAACTAACTTCTTTTTCTTTATGCAGACGTGACCTCTACATAAAATTATTTCAACCTCAAATAATCTTTATCACACCACTAAATGCTAGAGAAGACAATGGTAATCAGTTTTCACAGTTTTTTTAAAATTCTTAAAAGAAAAAAAAAAAGCAAACCTTTTTTCTGAGCTCCGATTCCCCAGCTTTGTAATCAATCAGCATAAAAACAAGTGAAACACAACAGTTACCTAAAAGCTCCTGGGTTGGTCCTGCCAAGTCCCAGAACAAGGGATTCTGTAATTTCCATGCTCTCAGAGCGCATCATTGGAACTATGTGCTTAAACAGGGAGGAAGGGGATGGAATGCCAATGATCTAAGAAGAAAACCAGAATAAAACAGAATGAAGTAGTTACCAAACAATCAGGTGGTGTGACACTAAAACATCTGCTGTAATTTTACAGTCTTCTCACACTTAAAATGATAAAAACAAAATTTTTGATCTTTGACATGGAAAAAGACTTTCTGAAATAGTAAAGTAGTATTAACTACTTCTCCATTCCTTGTATAATCGAATGTTCATTGTCAGGTGACAATGAACAACTCAACATGATTAACATATGCTTTGCATGTTTAGTGTATCTGCCCTCCTTAGAGAGGGGAAGCAGACTTCTGGTGTCCAACTCCACTGTGGCTCTCAAAGAGAACAGAGTTTTCAGTCTACAGTTTCTCAGATTTAGGGAAAGGATCTTGGTAACAAACAAGTGGAATAGGCTGATTCTGCCAAAAATCTGCTGCATAGTCCATGAGTTATCTTCACCTCTACTGTACCTTCTACAGGAAGTCAAAAAGGAGACTAAAAAGAAGCAAAGAAGAAGGAAAAAAAAAAACCAAAACTGCAGGTGATATGAAGCAAGGCAGACAGAAAACTGCCTGGCTGGGAAAAATGTAACAAGAGACATCATGCCTGAATAGGTCACTGCTTCAGTTACTGAAGTGAGAGGCTATTTGCTCAGAATTGCAGTAGTCTACTGACAGCAAAAAAATCTCTTAATGATAAACAAAACACCTCCTCATTACCACTAAATAAGACTTTGAGATTGGGTTAACATTTTCATGACATGATTAGATTTTGTGTTAAAAAACATAAGCAGAAAAGCCTCTACAGCATGGATTGGGAGAAGTGAACAGAAACACTATCCTAAACAAATGAAACACAAATGTATACTAAAACCTGGTTTTAGACAAACTACACAAGTTTCTAAGAATCATGATAGCTATTATAAGCCTCAGGTGTTTCTACTTCCAATAACATGTTGACTTATTTACAGTAAGTATTAGAAGAACCTACTCTTGAATCAATGCTATAACCACTGTCAGGAGTAGACGCCAGCGTCTCAGGAGGGGAACATCTCACAGAGCCTGTGGAGGTGGAGGAGTTTGAAGAAGATGCTGCACTGCAGCAAAGAATCAGGTAGTTTCTCCAGAGCCCAATATAGGAGTCACTGCTGGTAGTAGTATTCACTTTCTTTGCATTGATAGGGCTGCTATTAAAAAAAAAATAAATAAAAAGCTCAGTATAGTTAATAAAGCTTACCAGGTTTCTCTCTGTTTTTCTACTGAATTTATTTTTCAATTATGTATACGACATTGCTTCCAAAATTGTTAACACAGTAAACTCTGAATAAATTTTTCTGAACAGACCCGTACATCAACAATGCATGCTTTTATAGTCAAATCTGTTGAACTACAATATGACCACAGGCATGAATTAATTAATCTTTACAGCAGATAATTTTCCAGATAGAACTGCTTTAATTTTTTGTTATATAAAGCTGAATTAAACCCACAGAAAATATTAACAGTGCATATGTAACCTCACTGAAGCATAATGACATTACAATGATGATAAATCTTGAAAGAATACTAAAAATAATATATTGTATTTACTTTAGAAATAAACTTACTTTATATCCACTTGTGGAGACAGCAGTTGGAGTCTGGTATAAGCAAATGTCCAAGCATAGCTTACAGCTGTTGGGCAATGTTTTGGAAGATTTTCCTGTTTCATAAAACTTGATAGGCTTATAATCCATGGATCTTGGCCTTGAGTCACATGTGCAAATATCCATATATGTGATGGACTGACCACATCAAACTGGTGGCTGATTGGGGAGGAATTCCAGTCAGCCAGAGTTTGTAAATCTATTGAACTGGGACAGTACAGTAAAGTAGTCTGTGTGCATAAAAAAAGAGAACAAGGCAGTATTTAATATCCATGTATATTAAATAACCATTTCTTCATTGTTAAATATCTAATAAGGTATCAGTGTCAAAACCACATTCAGAACAGATAGAACACATTACTTAATATTTGTTTGTTTGGTTTTTTGTTTTTTTTTTTTTTTTTTTTTTTTTTTTTTTTTTACAGAGGTTCCTAATGTAGACAGTTATAAACATGCTGTTTGGGAAGGAACTGGATATTAGGAAATAGTAGATTTCTAGAAAAAGGCCCTTTTGCTCATGACGACTTAATTCTTCCAAAAGATTCTGGACTCTAAAAGCCTTACTACTGAATTCCAACTTGTTTCCTAAATCTAAAATCAGAAGAGCTTCTCCTTGATACTTAAGTGTGAATGATAAATATATAAATATGGAATTCAGTTGTTATTAATTGATAGTTATTATAGCTTTCAGCATGGATAAAGGGCACATTGACTATGAGACACTGTATCACTGCAGAAAAAGGCAGTGGTCTTTGCTTCAAAGAACTTGTAATCCATGAGCAAGATGAGAAAAAACAGATATAGATATAGCTGTCTGTGTGTATATGGTGGTTATAACGACACACTATTGACCAGAAAGCGTACAAGGGTGGTGTCAGCCTCACAACATTCCTCAAGTTTTTTGAGGTTTTTTGGGTTTCTTTGGGGGTTTTTTTTGTTTGTTTGTTTTTTTTTGTTTTTGTTTGGTTGGGTTGGTTTGTTTGGTTTTTTTCAAGGTGATAAATTGTTGATAAAGGTAGCATGAACATAGTGACATTATCATTTAAAATACATACAATTTATTTGGGACAGTTTTGCAGAATTACTTCACCTTACATCCAACTTAACATAATAACTCTCCTACCTGGTCAGCCCCAGTGAGATGTATGAAACTCTCCAGGATAGTAGCACTTAGTCTGTCCATTACATCTATAGCCAACTCATCATCACTCTACAAAAAACAAGACACAAAGCATAAAAAGCCCAAAGAAAGTCGATAGAAAAGTGGTTTCATTAGGCAGTCACAAGAATGGGTCATCGACTCTTACCTTAGAAATCTCTAAAACTGTGAACAAGGCCCGTATTTCTCTGAGAACACTGACAGCTAATCTCCTGGTGGCAGGCCTCGTGCTGCAAAGGATGACCAAAGCAAAGCCTTCCACCACATGAAATACACTGGAATAAAGGGTCCTCTCCAGAGGAAGGGTATGGGCAGCCCCATTGGATACACCACGCTAAAAAAATGATCACACAAGTTAAGCAAATTAAGAAAAAAGTAAACACAACCAAGTTATAGTTCCATTACTGGTGATGGCAGAATTAATCATAGGGTATTTAAGACCTTGTTTGGCTACTAGTCAAATTTTGCATTATGAGAATGGCGTAATGTCAGCTACTTTGTTTTTTCAGTATCTCTCTGAATTCAGTCCAAACAAATATCACGAGAAAGTCTTTCTTATTTACTTTCTCATGAGAATGACGCAGTGAGGGCAAAATTAAAAATAAATAAGCAATACTTTTATGTATAGGATTGTATAAAATTAAATTATTTGAACCCTTTCTGTTCGCTTGTAAAAAAAATGGTGCTTTTTTCCTACTTCTACTCTTTAACCACTCCTACTTAATATATTTCCAGTTACACATGATGACTTTTGATGTAAGCAAAAATGTGGCCGTGAATTAGTGTTTAGGGAACACTTGATAATGTTAAAGTAATTTTTTGGCAAAAATGCTGATTTAAAATAATAGGTGTAAAAATCTTCAAGCACTGTAAGAAAGTAAGCTGAATTTTTATTACTTAGCAAAACCAATAAAGCCTACCAATAAAACTAGATGTAGATTCAAACCACGTTTTAACATCAAAGGACCTTATTTAGAAATACCTGAGAATCTTGGGTTTTATTGTGCATTTGGGCTGCTTGTTTCCACTGATTTATGAGCTGCACTAACATTTTCACTGCATTGTCAAGAAGCGTTGGGTGGACATCAGTCACTTCACGCACAATAAAATATACAAATCCTGAAAGAACATCTTCCCGCCAATCTGGAAAATCAAGCATTAATGCTTGGAGAGTATTGAAAGCCAAGGCACGAAGTTCTTCATCCATATGAATTGTCAGCCTGTTTAGAAAAAATACCGGTATCATCACCCTAGATTGGCATATTCTTAACCAGCCTCTATAAATTAAAGTTTGGTGTTAACTCTTCCTTCTTTACTGTACAATGTAGAATGCTTCCACATAGATGCATTCTCTGCACTGAATACATCTGAAATTGGCTACTAACAGAAGGCGCTACTACTACGGCAAAATAATGCAAGACTTCACAAAACTTAGTATAAACAGATAATTTTCAAGAGTCAAGTCTTTCATATAGGCACATCTTTGCATGCATCTGAGCAACGACCTTAGAGCTCAGTAGGCAGCCCCTGTGATGTACAGGTTGTTTTCTTCAAATGAAAATTGAAGAGAACAGATTATTTTTGCAGATAAAGCAGCTTTACTTTGGATATAAGAAAAAAACCTCACAAAAAAGTGCTTTGCATATATACTTAAAAATATGTCTCAGCCCACTATGGTAGAAGAAACTTACCCAGTACTGTATTATTACTTAATATTTCATGTCTTTTATGTGAGTTTTGACACTGAAGAAAAAGTGTTTAAAAAAATCTTGTTCTCTCACATTATTACTAACTTTTTAATATATGTAACTCAACACATTATATGGAAATGAATCGATAATTTCAAACCTAAGGGTTATCCTATATTTCTGCACCAAGACCATCCTTGTGTTAAAAATGAAAAAATTAAAAAGAGGAAGGTTTATCACTCTAGTAATACATAAAGACTGTCTGCATGTACCACAACGACGTATTCTCACTAAATGCTCAGTTTACCCACCTGCAAACACCTGGCTGTCCAGTCGGCTCAACTACTTATCAATACTGATAAGGCATATTCAATTTAAATTGAGATAAGAGATGGAAGAATACGGGTAGTGTTGGATCAAAAAAATGGAAAAAGGAAGCAGGGTTAGTAGAGAAGAAGAAGAAAAAAAGTTTCCTGTAAGTGCCTGTCTCACATTTTGGTAATGTCAAACAAGAATGCCTTTATGATAATTTACAGTATTAGCGATAGGAAAGGGGAAAAAAAAAAAAAAAGAAAAAAGGGAAAAAAGGATGATAGTAGGAACAAAAAGCCAAGTTCAAAAAACAAAGCAACAGAAATAAATTCCTCCTTTTCAAAAAATTCTCTCTAAAAATAAGTGCAGTATCTTCAGGGTAAATTTACCTCCTGCTACTCTGGCCACTAACACTTGACCAACTACAGAAGGTAGGCAGGAATAGGAAGAATGGATTCTGTATGCAGTGGACTCACACTACATAGTGCACTGACAAACTCTTACACACGCCGCATTTAAAAAGGAACATCCACTAAGAGCAGAATTTAATTTCCCTCACCTTGCAAGCAATTCAATGAGGTCAGTCCTGCTCATGCCATCTGGAATCAGTCTTGGGATAGCAGCAATGCAGGTTCTGAACAAATCTATCTTAGGTTTTCTCTCACCCCTACAAAAACAGTTTATAACCAACAAAAGAACAGGAAAATCTAATTCAGTACACCACAAATATTTTCATTTTCATGTCAAAACTAAGGAGCTAACAAAAATTTTTATCATTAATTAATGAAATTAGCATTCATTTAATGGCCAAGTAAAAAGCCAACAATGGTAATGCATTAATGATGGCATCTGCAACATTACAGCATAAAAATAATATGATGTAACCGTGACAGTGAAAATACTGTAATTCAGTACATACGTAATCATATCTTCAGGTTCTTTATTGGACATCTGCACGCTAGTCATGCACATGGGTCTTCCAACTTCTTTGTCCAAATGCCTAAGAATGCTATCTAGCGCTTTTCTGACTTGAGGGTAGTATATGGACATTCCTGAAAAGCCAAAGGATTCTGATCACCTCTTTCATTTGTTCTCATTTAATTTTCACATTTGTATTAAAATATTTGCCACTTATTCAGCTTAGGACAAATTTCTTTTGTTGGTTATAAAC
>VYZW01035744.1:5345-23492 GCA_013401315.1 Balaeniceps rex | reverse complement strand
TCTTGTTACCTAGAATTATATTTGGCTTTTTATGCTCTACTCACATTGGTGACTGGCTGTCAGCTTACAGTTGGTAACAGATGATCAGCTCCACAATGAAGGCAGTGGAAAGCCTCTGAAAGAGCTTGGAGCACTCTGTTAAAATGGTTGTAACTCAACCTTAACTACTTTTATCCATCTTGTTAAATGTTTTCAGATATGTTTCCTTATTGGTTTTTCTTCACTACTTAAAAGTTTTTCTGCCTTCTCTGAACTGTGTACACCATCACTCCTGTTTCAGTCTCTTTATTGACTCTGTTACCTTCGTCTCGCCCAATGTTTCAGATTCTTGTACCCCTTCTCACTTGTTCCTCCCTTGATGTTTTCTTATTTGTATTTTTTGTTCTACATATTTATTTTTACTTTGTACCTTGTCTTTTTGTTTGTATAATCTGTATGTTCTGACTTTATTATGAGTAATCATTTGAATCCCTTCTGTGCCCAGTGGGATGCTTGGTGTGTTAGGCATCGCACATACACAATCTTCTGTCTCCAGACTAAGGCTTACTGTCCTCAGTGACCTTTGGTGGGGATAGGGGGGATTTTTTTTTTTCTTTTATCTGTTCACCAGAGGAGGGGAATGAGCTAAGCTTGATGAACATTAGAGTATTAGCACTGTGCTCATTTCTACCTGCAAAAGAGAGGAAGAAGCATTCAAGTTGTACTGAAATAAAAGACAACTTCATTGAAATCAGGCAGCATCCCAGGAGGGTGAGGCCATGCTTTCGCAAGCAAGCTGTTGATTCTTGTGGCTGAGGTTGCATGGTACATGACTACAGTAACAGACCTGGTTTTAAAGGGATCCAAGCACTTGCAATGTAGTGAGAGTGAACTGAAAAAGGTTCCTCAAAGCCACCCAGCACGTGAATGTAAGTGTAGGGAACGGAAAAAACAGAGTCACAGAATAGTTGATGTTGGCAAGGACCTATGGAGGTCATCTTGTCCAAACCCCTGCTCACCCAGTGTCACCTGTGGCAGGGTGCCCCAAACCATGTCCAGACATCTTTCAGAGATCTTCATTACAATATCTCAATTACTTTTGCTCTTAATTTCCCATATTTAATTATTTGACAATGCATATAGTTCAAATACTTCATGGGAGAGGAACAACCCCAGAGGTTCCTATCCATGAAGAGGAGAGGAACCTCCTTCTCCCTTGTTTCCTTTTTTCCTGTTTTCAAGGAGTAATTACAATGAATTGTATTGCTCCTGTGTTTTGCAGTGACTGTTGTAATGATTTATAGAGTTTCTCAAAAAGGCTAAAATAAAAAGACCCAAAAACCCCTGTAAGAATGACTTACAATTTGGTGACTGGACGTGTGCACATGTGCTGTTTTCCTGCAGTTCTGTTGTATTCTATATTCTAAATTACATACAATGAAAATATCTGCTGTGAAAATACACGGGTATCACTTAATTTATTTTAAAAGACTTGACTTTGGAAAGTTGTACTTGATTACACCAATTGATCTATTCAGAAACATTCCAATAGTTTGTTCAAACTTTCAGTTTCTAAGCTGTCTGCATACTGTCCACTCTGCTCTCTGGCCACTGCTACTTCTTTTATCCGTAGGACTTAGGCCATAGGCTATTATTGCTCTTCTCTGTGTGCCTGAAACTGCTAAAACTGGAGATAACAGACGGGTAAGTGGATAAGAAATAGTGAATAGTAAACAGCAGTTTTCATGTTTTGTCTTTTTAGACAATTGTTTTACAAGCATTAATGTAACTTCTGAGCTTTACAAACAGCTGGTGGTTGTTCAAATACTCTGGAAATAAAGCAGAACTGGACTGTTTCATTCACCTCTCTGTTTGCCAACCTCTGTTGTAGCTGATCAGCCTTCCTTCTCCATGGTTCCTTTCTCACCAGCTTTGGGAGGTTTCCTGCTCTTCCCCCCAAGTTTTCAGGTTAGTAATGAGCTGTTATCCTCCCATAAAAATGTCATAATCCTTGAGTGATTTAAAGTGCTTCTGGATCCGAGATTGGTGACACAAGGAGTAGTTTGCTGTAGTACAGTTAAAGGCATCATTGTCTAATTGCTGGAACTAGGAGTTGAGGAACTTTTGCTCGAAGTCTCATTGCTGGCCCTGTAAATGATTCGTGTTGTGACCTTGGACAAATCACCTAATCTCTTTGTGCCTCTGATTTGCTGGTTGTGAAATGGGTATACTAATGCTCGTGTAGCTTCATCAAGCACAGTGTGAGGAGTACTCTGTACAAAATAAATTTGCCATGAGGGGACACCTTAAGCCTTTAAGTTCCATATGAAGTATAATTTATCTGCTTACCTGAGTTTATCTTTACTGGGAGCCTGGAAACAGAAGTGCATAAAATGCTGTGTGAGTTTTCTCATCAGTCTTGGCTATTTCAGGATCTTGCCTTTTTCCTGCCCTGGAACTGGACACTTGCTTCCCTTTCAGTGTGCATTTGCCTTTTTAATCCAGTGGAATTTACTCGGTGTATTTTTCAAATTTATAGTGCCTGTTAAGCAAGCAGGTTTGCCCAGTGGGCCAGTTGCTGTGTTTTAAAGTACATATTTATTATATAATCAATTTCACTTTGCTGTTCTAATATTCAGCAAGGGTTCATTTTTCCAGTTATGAACCTGTTTTGTGCTCACATCCAGCATGGGAACTGTATACATAGACTACCTATATTGACCTGTTGAAAGTAAAAAAGCAAGGAAGGCAGATGAAATACAGCCAGTCAAATTTTGTAAGCAAATACAACTTCCTTTATTTTTGCTGATTCTTATGGAATTTGCTCAGTTTCAACAGCTGAGGATTTTTTAAAAAAAAAAAGGATTAATATTATGAATGTCACAATAAAGTATGCGTTAGGCAGCAACAGGTACTCCTGATCAGCATTGCTTACCTTGTGCCATGGAATCAATATAACTATCTTAGCTACCTGAAGGCAAAATGTCTCCCTTCCCTTTTGTTCTTTGTTAGTACCTTCCTGACTAGTCGATTGGAAGCTATAAACACAAGTTTGTGCGTGTGCTTTCATATAATATCTATTTTGGTTGTCTTTTAAATACATTCCAATTTTAGAACAAATCTAAACTCAGAAAAGATCTCTGCATTGATGCTAGCAGCTAGAGAGCTTCCATGATCTTCCAACTGGAGGTGCTTTTTGTTTATCAGAAAGGACTGGAAAGACATAGGAATGAAATCAGATATAGCATTTTAAGGCTTATGTTCAGTTCTTTATGTATCAAAGAACTTAAGCACAGAATTTAACTTAATATAAAATTATTTTCCTGGTCTATTGAGGAGATTTTGTCCAGACTGTAGGAAGATTTTATTACCATTTAAGCTTACCTTTTGAGTCTTTTCTTCTTCACGTTTTCTTTTAAAAGACATATTAAAAGGAACATATCAGATGGAGAATGGACATGACATTCAGGTTTAAAAACGGAGTGTTTAATGGAATCATGAATAAATGGAAACAGATTTGTCTGTCAAAAATTAAATAGGAGTATTCTTTGATTAATATCAAAATCTAATCTAAAATAGTTTTAGCCATTTCATACAGGTGACATCTGTGCTTAAATATAATTTCCTCTCCCTGTTCTGGCATGACTGTTAATTACTTACTCAATGTAGTTCAACATTTAGTTAATAAATATGTCAAGCTTTTACCATGGTGTTCTTTTTGCAGAGTTGTGAATTTGCAATTAGTTTTAGATTTACTACATGGTGACAGACAGTGCTGTATAAATAGAGGTTAAACACACAATTTACATATTAATTTCATGATTCATTTATTCAATGATTTATGTGGATATAGATTGTATTTAATCTCTGTGCTGTAGTTGTTTCAGGCATGACGAACAGAATCACTATACTGGCGGAGAAGTAATGATGTCTGTATTGAGCTACAGAAAGCAAAGAGGAAAAATAAGAGATTTTTGAAACCCAGTGATTCATTAATCTCAATACTTTTTGAGAGGCTAGTGAAAAGCAATAATAGGTTTCTAAAGCATGTATATACAGATACGAGTACATGTGTGCACATGCACATAGATACGCACTGAAGAGTTTGATACTCCATCTCGTCTCTATAATAATGCATATTTTTATTATTAGATAACGGTTTGTGCCCAATTCTGTTAACCCTGGAAGCCAGGAGATTAGTCACCATCTTCTTGTTCCAGGGATCATCCTGCATGTGTCCTATGATTGTCTGTTTTTCAGACTTAAGAGCATGTGTGCTTAAAATTAAGTGTATGCTCATTATGGGCTTCTTCAAGTCTGTGTATCTATTTCTTGTGGTCAAAACATTTGCAATAGTGCTCTCTTAATTTATTGCAATGCAGCTCCAATATTTTTGATAATTTTTAAAGGGAGTTTAATGAGTAGTATTTTTATCTATAAAACATCTTCCTCTTTTTTTTTATCCATAAGTTTTAATTTTGTCTGCTTTCTTGAAGGCATGAGCGAAGTATTCATAGGTGAGATGAGAACTTCAGAAAATTCTCTGCATGCTCCCATTTTGTATTTGCCCGTTATAGATATGTGGATATATAAATTGGTAGAGGAAGTACTTTATAAATATAGTTAGGTTTGTAGCTACTTAAGCTCACACACATGCATTTGATATTATGAATGTATTAACTTAAAGCATATTTTTGGTTTAGTATCATTTTCCTTGCTGCCATTTGTGAGAGAGTATAAAGGTCTCTGAAATGAAGATAGCTCTTTGACCTAATTTAGCAGATTATGGCCTTTAATGGACTTGATACACTTCAAGCAGTGTCGAATTAATATATGTCTCTGATTTTGGTCCTGTGCTTGGTTTCTGTTCCCTTGCAGCACTGTGTGTGTAAATCCTGCCTGCGTGCTGCTTCTTCCAGGTCTTTTGTGATGAAAGGGTGAGGCTCCACCTTCAGCATGTTCTCTGAATCCCTGTAGACAAGCAGTGATTTAGCACAAAAAAAAAGAAAATCATAATTGAAACAAATAAACCAGGGTGGTTGAAAACAGATTAAGAACCTGAAACAAAAGACATAGTTACTCCTTTAATTCATTAAGATAAAGGGTGCATTATTAGTTGCTTTTTGAAAAGACAGGGACCTTTTCCCTGGGAAGGTTCTAGGTACATCCTTGGCTTTCTTATGTCAGGCCCTGCTGTGCTGTGCCGTGCCGTCCTCCCTGCATGTTCACATACATTTCACATACATTTGACTTTTTTTTTTTTTTTAAAGGACTGAAAAGAGCTACTGATTAGATGAAAATAGTGTATGAGTGATCCTTTTATTTTGAGATAACTAGGTGATGGAGTAATAACCACTGTCAATCCAAAACATTTTAACTTCAAAATTTGGGGGGGGGGAAGGGGGAGAATACCACTTTGCTGCAAGGAATTGTGGCAGTGTGAGCTGTCTTCACTCACTGAGCAGTGCCATCTAGAGTATACCCATGGGGGAAGATTCACACACAAACCTCGGGATACCTTCTCTCCTTGGAACAGAAGTGAAAGGAAAAAAAATCCGAAATTAATTTTTTTTGATTAAATGTCGAAGCAGCTGCATGAGGGCAAGTTGAAAACTTTAGTCTCTTTCTGAGGTCCACGTTCTTTCTCACACATTTGTTCCGTGAATTTCTATTTGTACTTAAATATGCAGAAGCGTGCAAGCATGCACATTTTGATATTATTTCTGTTTACTTACCTGGAAAGAGTTGCAAAGTGTGTATTGAAGCAGCTATTTCTGCTTTTTAAACTGAGTCCCTGAAATATGTTAGTAGATGCAGAGAGCTGGAACCTCACTTCTAAACCCCTTGAAAGTGTAATGTGCTGAGTAGCTGACTGCAGGGAGCAGGTGTCAAACAATATTTAAATGACATTCTCAACAAAATAAATATTGAGCTGCCCTGTCACTTTGCTGGGAGAATAATCTGCTCAAAAAAAAATGCCATTCATTGTAAACTGCCTCTGACATTTGTTCTTCAGGAATTATTTGCAGTTTATCTTCTGAGCTAGAGCCTTTTATCAGCACAGCAGTTGAACTGCAGTGCAAAAAAAATGGTAATTGAGTATTTTATCAAACGCTTCCAACAAAACGGACTTTGCAAGTCGTAAATGAAGATTAAAACCATTGTTGGCAGGGATGAACAAATTGGAATGATTTATTATCCGAAACATCAATATGTCATTGCTCAGAAATAAAATAAAAAGAAACAAACAACTGCCCCCCTTCCCCCAAAATGTGCACTTAGTCTCAGCCAAGCGATGGAAGGTAAATACATGTTTTAATTATTTGTGCTAGAGAGGCTGCTTAAAAAAAAAAAAAAGAAAGAGAGAGAGAGGAGAGAAAGCATCATCATAATGGCACAGCTGCTGTGGGACATTATGTGAGGAAAAGAGACAGTAATAAAAGAACTGTGTCAAAGGAAAGCAACTCTGAATGTGTACTTCAGCTCTCCTGATTACAGAAGGAAGATTAAATATTATAAATGGGGCAATTTGACAAAGTGGATTTAGTACTTGTGTTTAACACCTAAAGAGCCAGTGTTTTTAAAAGGCACCTTATCTCACTTACGTGAAATAGCTTAAAAAAATGAGAGGAGAATATATTGCAAAAGTGTCCTATTAAAACTGTATACATAATTGAATGGTCAGGAATAAAATAAGTGAATCTGATCTCTGTATCAGTTTCAAATTATAAAGCAGAGGCCATGAGAAGAGCCTTACAAAGATTATAGGGTTAAGTGTAAGTTCCTAAAGCAGTGTCATGGTTTAACCCCAGCCAGCAACTAAGCACCACCCAGCTGCTTGCTCACTCCTCCTGCCCCGGTGGGATGGGGGAGAGAATCGGAAGAGTAGAAGTGAGAAAACTCGTGGGTTGAGATAAGAACAGTTTAGTAATTGAAATAAGATGAAGTAAAACAGTAGTAGTAGTACTAATAATAATAGTATACAAAGCAAGTGGTGCACGATGCAGTTGCTTGCCACTCGCCAACCGGTGCCCAGCCAGTCCTCAAGCAGCGATCGCTGCCCCCCAGCCAGCTCCCCCCAGTTTCTATACTGAGCATGATGTCGTATGGTATGGAATACCCCTTTGGGCAGTTTGGGTCAGCTGTCCTGGCTGTTCCCCCTCCCAGCTTCTCACTGGCAGGGCATGAGAAGTTGAAAAACCCTTGACTAGTGTAAGCGCTACTTAGCAACAAGTAAAACATCAGTGTGTTATCAACATTATTCTCATCCTAAATCCAAAACACTGCATTATGCCAGCTACTAGGAAGAAAATTAACTCTAACCTGGCCAAAACCAGGACAAGCAGGAAGCTGTATAGGCTTGATCTAGGGACTTGTTGACCCCCGTTTAGCAAAACTCACCCCCTTTGAGAATGCAGTTGCTATCTCTACAGGCAGTAGCCCAGTAGGCATTAGTAGGCTATCAGAGTTAAGCAGTGAGGCTATGTTACTACTTTTTTTTTCTTTTACTTGAACTTCTTTATGTAGAAATCTTGCTCCTCCTTACAGCCTGAGCACAAGCACAAGGTTATAAGCAGCTCAGGGGATGCAGACCTGACTTTACGGTGTTACAGTAGTGGTCCTTCCTGGCTGGGAGCTAGCAGATACTGGGCACATCATGATGGGACCGCAGCCGTGGTCTGGGGGAGGCAGACTGTGGCTCTGTGGCAATGGATGCTGCTTGTTCAGTCTCAACGCTAGAAGGTATGGGAAGCTTAGGTATGCTTAGGGAAGTTGGGACTTACAGAAATTTTAATATACACTTGAGCGATTTCTAATTTCTTATGGTTCTTAATCTCACACAAACTATGACTTTGTGTTTCCCAAAGATTTGTCATTTGACCAAATTCAGGGCCAGTGCAAAATATTTCCAGAGACGGAGTTCTAGTCCCTAGTGAAAAGAATTGTAGCATTTCCAAATAAGACAATTGGTTTCAAAGTTTTAGCACTGGAAAATGTTCTTTAACAGAATTTGGGTTTTTTCATAAATTCACATTAAAAAGTGGGAAGAGTTTCAACCTCTGGTATTCCCAATTGGACAGAATTATGTAACCAATTGATCTTACATGAATGATCTTAATACAGCATTTCTAATTACGGAGAAAGCCATTAATGGATTTATCATCTATTAGAAAGAAAGAAAACATATGTTGTGAGATTGCTTTTGGGAGGGGTGCAGTTTTTTCTTGGCATTTAAATGCCATAAAATTAGGGAAGGTGGTATGAGTAGAATCTTAGAAAGATTAGTTTAAAACCATCTCATCCCTGTTTCTTACATCAGGCAGGATCAAAGGGTTCTGCTTGTATCCTTTGTTTATAAAAAGATCAAAATGACTGGGGAAAATTATTTTCTGGTAGCTTACCAGCTGCTGTTTCCATTTCTGAATCAAGGTAATCATAGAGTTGAAACTTTTTGTAAGTTAATGGATGTGGAGCCATACTCTTTCCACATCCCTACTTCTTTTCATTTTCCTGCTCTTCTTTCTTAGGGATGTGTGTTTATATTGAACGCCATATTTTTAAAGGGGGGAAAAAAAAAAAAAGGAAGGCGGAGAAAAAAAAGTGAATGGTGCTGTTCTGGGAACAGGTTTCTGCGCTGCTACTATATTTTTATTATTTAAGCAAGAGACAAAACTTGCATGCTAATACTTTGTACACATTGCAGAATTCTTCACATTGAATAAAGGAAGCAATTAAAAAAAAAAAACAAAACACCAAAAAACCCCAGCCAAAAAACCTCAACCCCAAAACACACACAGAAAACCAAAACAGTAGGTAAAGCCTTCCCTTAGCTTAAAAAAAATATATATTCTGAGTCAAAACTACATAGTTCTTGCCTCTTCTGAGCAGCAGAAGTCTGCATTTTCTGGAGGCAGAAGGCAGCAAGGCAGGTAGGGAAATGGATCTCATGATGCCAGAGCAGAAAATGATGTCAGAGAAGACATGACTATCAGCTATTTAATTCCTGGTATGTGAGGAAAAAACATGGGCTCAGGAGCATAAAGCTGGCTCTGACAGGGATTCATACTGGTTGAACTAGTCATAACTGGCAAAGCGAACAGTGTGGACATCCTCCAGGTTCATGCTTTAAAGTGGATGGTTGTTCCCGAGAATGCCTGATTCCGGAGGACATCTTAATGAATTGCTTTCCCTACTTCTTGATTCCTGAGACAGCAAAATGAAAAGATGAAATTAAAAGCTTACTTGACACTAGTAAATCTTGTTCCTAAGGGTTCATTCAGAATTTCAGGTCCCATTGGCTTTTAGGTGGGTTTTTACCAACCCTGATAACAGCAGAAGATGCACCAATTCTGTGTGAAGCTGTATAGCGGTGCAGCTGTCTTTGGGGAAACTCTTACAAATGTTCTGTTCGAAGTGTCGGAGCCGTGCATGAGCGTTAGAACATGGGGGAGTCAGTAACGCGCCAGCCACGTGGGGCCCCGCTGCGGGACCGTGAAGGGCACAAGGTGCATTGGTTCCTCTTGCGTCTTGAAGAGCAGTCTCCAGTGCAGGTTGCAAAATTGGTCCTGGTGTGCCAGCTGCCATCCTTTGTGCTTTGCTAATATTTTTAACAAATGACTGACTAGTAGAGGATTAGCTGAAAGAAATATTTGTTTAAATTCTTGAAAAGTGTGGATACGATAAAGCCTTAGAAAGAGCTATTAAACCTTGCTATACTTTTTTCTTACAGTACAAACACTGCTGTTTTTCCTGTTATCAAAGTCTGCATGTGTTTTTCTTGTGTGTGTTCGAGAAACAGACTTGTGTCCGTTCAGCATGACATTTTGCACCCATTTAACAAAATTTAGATGTATTTGTGTCCAAGAAACTGTTTAGTTTTCTTTTATTTGTTCTATATGTTATGTATGATATGTTATATTTGGGAGAGTGACATACATTACATGTTTATTGTTGCATACATTACAGTACTTGAAGTTGCTGGTCCTTATAGGCTGAAGGATCTTTTTTCTGGCATGAAGCATCAGGAATCCGTAATTTTTTTTACTGGAATATTTAGGATTTAAATACATGAATGTGCTTCTTGTGACAAACTCCTGCTTGCTGTGGAGAACAGATTTGCCTTGAAAAACAAAACCACTGAAAAACTGTTTTTGAATTTTTGTAGCCTTCCTGCAGCATCATGGTGTTCTCCTTGGAGCTGGAGTCTCTTGGCTTAAATAGCCGTGGTGGTGTGAACTCTGGGTGTGCCCCTGGCATGATGTATCTTCTCTTTACTGAGGAGAAATCATGGCACTCGAGTGCCTTTTTGGAGGCTGCCCTGTGATTCCCAGGAGGCACTGAAGGGACATTTGCAAACATGTATTTTTTTTATTCCCCCCCTCTCCCCTCCCCAAATACTTCACTGTAAAGCAACCAAGTCTATACTGTAGTCTTAAGATTTGTGTCATCCATAAAGTAAAAACACGTAGATTAATTGTGGATACAAGTTCTGTATGTTTCTTGAACACTGTTTGTAGTTGAAGTACTGCTTTTTTTTCCTCTTTCTTTCTTGAGGAGAGGCATATTATGTATGCCAAAACCAGGCATTATAGTTTATGAAAAAGCCAATTAATATTTCCCAATAAGAATGTTATTCTACCATGATGTGTCAGTATAACCTTGACTTTTTAACTCTCTACTGGAGCCTACAGAAGATAATTTGTTCCATCTGCCTACAAAAATAGTTTTTAAAACATATGTATTTTGAAGGAGAAAAGTCCACCCTGTTTTGGCTATTTTCAGAATGTTTTTGAAGTGAAACAGCTATAGGGATTGATTGGCGAGATACAGAGCCTGTTTCTGCTCCAAAAGTTAGATTCCCTAGAGTTTTGTACAGTACTCTTAATGTATCCTCTGTTCATTGTTTTAACTGAGAAACTTAAGAGATTTGTTAAAGGTAGATGTCTCCTGCTGTTCCTGTACGTTGCTGAGGATATAAGAAGGAAATAATTTTATTAAAATAAAAAAAAAGATTTATTTTTCAGTTTGACATGGCTGCTTATAACTATTACTGGTTTGATTATAGTACATCCTCACCATTAAACTCTTTAAGTGGAGGAGAATAGGAGGCTTCAAAGTGATGAAAGTGTGGGGGGAAGTACTACTGAAGAGTATAAAAAGGAGGGATTTACTGGGCTTTTGGGAGGAGAAAGCAGAGTGGGAGGTGCCAGTGGGAGGCTGCCACCAGTGATAGTTTGTGACATACCTGACATATCTATAGCTTGGTAAGTGTGCATAATTAATAGTGGAAGTAAATAGGAACAATCTCCATGTAAGCTAGGCACTGGGAAGGAAGGGTGACAGCAGTCACAAGTATTTTTTTTTTTAATTGTTTTTTTTCTTTTTTTGCCTTTGGTGCCTGCCAAAAATTGAATTTTTATGTTAGCTTCATGTGATGGTAGTGGTACCAATTTTAGCAGCATCAAAATCCTTTGTAGGAAATATTGGTCACAGGCTTTTTTCCTTGACATGCTGTGTGCAGAGCTAACATACGTCTATTTACAGCCTGGTCCTTTCCATAACAACTGTGAGTTGTTGTGTGTACCGTGTTGTGGCTTCTGAGTAAACCTCTGACATAATATAAACAATTTTAGATATCTTTCAGTACCGTGCAGTAAAGGTGATCCCTGGGAATTGCTTGCTGAATAACTCCTTGGTATACTGTACATCATTTTTATTTGTTGTAATAAAGGTGGAGAGGCTATGTACCATCTGTACAATGTTGGGTGAAAGTTTGTTTAAAACATTATGTTCCAGAGCCATTTGGAGTTCAACAGAGATAATATTCCATCTTTCCCAATTAAAAAAACCTACCCCCAGTAACATAATATTAAGGTTGGAAAGTAAAGCTCTTAGTAATTGGGCAAATGCCAAATTTGGGGAATATGACCCTTTTCATACACTAGTTACGTAACTGCATGTTTGTGTTTTTTTTTTTTTTTTTTTTTTTTTTTTTTTTTAATGAAGCTACTCTTCCACAGATTTCTGAACTATGTATAATGTGTTCAGGGAAACCATGTCTACTGAAGTTGGTGTGTTTCAGGAGAATTGGCTTCAGTGTCCATTCTGCCCTCTGGAACCAGTCCAGAGGTGGAAACAGATTATGAGCGGTCATCTCCATCCACAGTTGGTCCTAGAAATCATCAGAAATAAGAGTCCCTTAGCAACCATGCTTAAGGTAATTCTTGTGTATCATGAAGAGGTTCATGGTGGCTAAAATTCTGTACTACTACTTGCTTCATTGTTTGGTTAAAGCAATGTCTTTGAATACTGACAAAGATTTGCTGACTGAGGAACATTTTTGTGTCGAACACTGTACGTTTCATATGTTGTAGCCATTTCTACGTAGTAAATTGGTCATATCATAAAGTTAGAGCAATTTGGCAGGCCTGTATGTGGAGGTTAATCTTCATAGTCACC
Source organism: Balaeniceps rex (assembly GCA_013401315.1). Taxonomy (NCBI): domain Eukaryota; kingdom Metazoa; phylum Chordata; class Aves; order Pelecaniformes; family Balaenicipitidae; genus Balaeniceps; species Balaeniceps rex. The sequence continues at coordinate 11,054 of VYZW01035744.1, read as the reverse complement.
TTTTTTCTGTTCATAAATTTAGTGTAACATCATTTATATGTTGGTACAGGTTTAATTGTTACCCTTGAGAGATTAAAATGGGTGAAGTGTAACTTCCTGTCCCACCTTTCTATACCACTGGCTTAAAATATAGAGGGAGTATAACATTCTCAAATTAGCAAGGCTTGAGGTATTCTGTGAATAGTATCAAAATATGTTATGCTGGCTGAATATAAGGTAGCTTTTGATTATATTTAGCTCTTTGGAGTCAACATTTTGCATCAAGTTTAATATAACTGCATATGTAATAAAAGAAATACAATTAAAATAAATTGTTTATGTACTTGTTTCGTCAGTCAGCAGTTTTTTTCCTGGCCCCTGATGTCCCAATGACCTTGAATTTTGAGAAGCGAAGTAATAGTACCCATTAAACTTTATTATCTTCCTCTGCTATCCACGCTAAACTAAAGTACAGGACAAAACTGAGATATTCTGCGGGCTAAGTAAACTGTGAGTAACAATCTTACTTTTTAAGAGAGCTTCCTTATTGTTCACCTTCTGATTTAAATTAGATATAAAATGTGTGATAATTAGAACACACATTTGGGAAAAAAAAAAAAATAGCACTTATGACCTGGCTTAACCAACACCTTTTGAGCATGCGCTGAATAATTTCTGGGAAGTTAGTTTGATATTTTCCGAAGGAGGCATCAAGAAATTATCTTTGTTTCTTCAGAGGAGACAAATATTCAAGAATTCTTTCCATAGTCTGAGTGGCAGTGATTTCGTTACCTGGAAGAAAAAGCTTAATTCATACTTAATCGTATGATGCCTATAATGCTCTAGGAGCTGTTCACTTCTTGGTTTCTCTTCTGAGACTGCCTGCAACAGTACTAGGTTAGCACTGGTTCTGTTCATGTAAATTTTGAAAAAGCTGGACAGAATCTGTCAGATTTGGTCTCCTTGTGCATCCAGGTCTGCTGATCTCCATGGCATACTGCGAAGTCAGTCTAGTATTAATTCTTTGTCAGAAAAAGGTGACTTTGAAGTAGGTCTCCCCAGGCTGTCTGGGAGGATATCCTTCTATAAAGCAGTGCCCCCGTGTGTATCTTTCTCTAGATTTCACAGTTGTGTGATCTCCTGCAGGCAAAATTTATGATGATGCTGTTGGGCAGAAGGTGTCCAAAGCTCTTTACCCTCATCGTACCAAACAATCTTCAGACATGAGTGACTAATTCACTAAACAGGTTTGATACTGAACTAGTTATCAGAAGCTGAAGAAGTTCTTGTATCCCCAGCTGAGCCTCGTTTTTCCAAACCCAGCAGGTTTCTTTTTAAAAAAAATTCTTATTGCAGCCTTAATCTAGTGGATATCATGGAAGAGAGTTAATATAGCAGTAAATGTTGTGAAACTTCATTTTATTATGCAATATATAGATAAAATAAAACCCTGTGCACTGCATTGAATTGCATTGTATAGGTGCCATTTTTACGTTTTTTCTTCTTTCGAGGTAGCCTTTTATTAGCTGCTGTAGGAAAAGAGATGCTTGCTTAGGGGGATCAGATTTTCATACAGAATCCTGTATTCCAATGGGAAATGCATAAATAAATCTGAGACACAACAGCATCTGGGATAGTATCAGGCAAAATAAAATGGTACTGACTCCCCTGAGTCCAAATAAAATGCACCGAACAGAAATTCTTTTGTGTAATTGCTATTAGATGCTCTCTGTGGGTGGTGTCTGTGTCCATAGTCGTGCTAACATCCTCAACAGAGTTTTGGCACTCGCTATTCCTTAATGCCCACGTGTGTGTTAAGTATTCAGTAGATGTGAGGAAACCATAATTTCGTTGTTGCTGGCATAAGCAATGTGGTGCTAGAGCTGAAGGTCCACTGAAGTCCCAGGACCTGTTGTAGGAGGACCATGGTCAGCAGTTGGGGAGTGCTGAGAGGCTGTATGCCGTTGTTACCCGATGGACGTGCACGGTTTCAGGACTGAGGGAGCAGGTCTCTGTTCTGCCCCGCAGGCAAGTGCCAGCTAAAGGACTTGGGGTCAGGCAGCGGCGTACCTGCCAGAGGAAGGTGGGCGGTGGAGCTGTTACGCTGCTCATTCTCCCTTGTAGGTATTTAACCTCCTCATAATAGATGAATATCACCTCTAATGAGACTAATAAAACAGCAGACCTTTCCTGATTTTTGCCAGAGCAATGCTATATGTCTAAAATGATTTATAAAGTGAAAAGAGACATTTCCCCTTTGTTGCAAAGATCTTGCCCTTCCCTACTGCAGACTCTTCACCATACTTCCCCAAATGCGTGCGTGATGTCCAGCTGTCCCAGCCTTTCTGAGCTGAGCCTCTATTCCTATTTCAGGCATCCCACTGCAGTGTTTAAATAGGTTTTGGTGGGTGAACTTCAGTTAAAGGAGAGTTCACTGCTTGTGCTGGAAGTTTCATTCAACCAAAAATATTTTGCACAAGTTGGACTTAGCTACAAAAAGACTCAAAATTGCAGCTTTATAGCCCTTTTTTACCCCTTTTGCATCAGGTCATTTAGAAATAATAATGCTAATTCTGTTGATTCAGGCTTCATGTATTCAGGATGCTTTAGACAAACACAGCTAATTCATATTTTTGTTTTGCTCTGTAGGTGGTGTACAGTGTGTGCAATGTGATCTCAGGGTTCTTAATTTTTTTCTTTTTATGTAACTTTCTGAGGTAAAAGAAAGGATATAAAACTGCAGTATCTCTGTAGGTCTCAAGGGGATTGTTTGGGTGTAGTATTCTGCTCAGCAATGGAAAAATCTTCTGTATGTGTTCTTAATTTCTGTGTTTTCCATTGGTACTATAGAATGTCAACTTCTGGTTTTATCCTGTGTCTAGTACAAGGCCGCTTCAATTTCATACTTAATTATATTAAATATGTGGAGATTTTCAGAAATTTCCTTCAGAATATGTTGGCAGTACAGAAAAGATGGTTAGGTGAAGTCATATTTTTGTAAATCTTCTAGAAAATAGAAAATTCTAGACAGCTAGAAATCTGACAGTTATAAAATCTGTGGTGAAGTTGGCAAATCATTTGTAGGATGTGGACATGTTTATTTTATGCATTTAGTAGCTGACTCAAGTCACATTTGCACTAGAGAACAAGTTACTCTGTGTTAACAAGTATACAAGAGAGATGGTTTTCTTCAAGTAGTTATCGAGTCTCTTGAAGTGAGAGGAAAAATCCAAAGGGAGGGCATGAGAATGACCCTGTGCCAGGAAGCAAAGAAACTAATTGCTTGTTAATAGTGGTTTTGGGTCTTCCTTGTGCACTGATGTCTCTGTCTGCTGCCACTGATTGGCATTGTGGTAATGCTCCCTGCTCTCCACAAAAGAGAATGGAGGAGACTGAGTGATGAGAATAGTTGCATATAAAAATGTAACAAACTATCCTTGCTGTGAATTTTTTAATAGTAATTCCTTTAATTAAAGCCTGTAAATAGCTCAGGTAGGTCATTTACGGACAGTATGTATCAAAGAACATTACGCAAACTGCAATTTGAATTTGAAAGATTTTTGTGTTGATGTTGGGAAGCGAAGTCAAAGTTGGCTTGAAGAGAAGTCAAACAGCCAACTTAAAGACTTGGAGTGTATTTTTCTTTTGGGGATTTTTTTTTTGTATAGTCTTACATGCAGGGTGTGGTTGTTTTAAGAATGGATATGAAACTTAAGTCAGTATGTTCCATGCCCAAAACCGGGTCCTCATCTTCATGGTAGCTTTCTTCTGACGATCTTCATCTTTACTCCAGCCACCTCCAAAAAGAGGTTTTTCTTTCCTGTTCTGAGAAGTCGTCTCCAAGAATGGATTTTACTTGGAAAAGACTTTGCAACTGTCCCTGTTGGATATTGGGTATTGGAAAAGGAGAGGACCCAGGGAGGCTGTCTTTCCTTTCCTTACCTTGCTGTAGTCCCTGGATAGGCAGGTATAGCCTAGCTGCCGAACAGCAGTGCCCAGCAAGTCCAGGGGATACGTATGCAAGATTGGTGCTGTGAGAGGACTGTTTTATAAGCAGTACAATGATGGAAATACTGATTTTATTAGTACCTCCAGTAGTATAACATTTTTGATTGATGGAATTGGTCCTGGCTGCTGCTTGAGTCTCAAGTTTGAGTGAAAAATCTGCGTTGAATGTGAGGGAACAAGTAACTGTGACATTACATGAAACCGACCATTTTATTTCTTGCAATGTTCTGTCTGCAGCAAAGTTAAAAAAGCACGTGGAACGGGGTAAAGACTTTGTGCTCTTGCCGTTGTGCAGAGCAAGTTCAAGATGTAGATGATTTCAATTTACAAGACTGTCAGTCAGACATTAAATTAATTACAAATAGGCAAAGATTTCACAATGAAACAAACAAGGTCTTTGACATAAATTACATCCTATCATTAAAATATTTAGAAATGTGTAATTATGGTATTTAGCAATGTTATTCAAATTATAATCAATAGGAGCCTCAATAATATTACCTCTTCGTAAGTGACTTCACATTTTGAAATGCTTTCTTTTATCTTTATGTGCGTTTTGGATTTAGATATCCTATTTAGGTATTTTTATACTCTTCCTTCAGGGATCATTATTCTAGTGCATCGTGTGCAGAAGTTTCAAGGTCAGCATTACTTGAACAGTTGTAATAGTCCCAACAGAAAGATAAATATATATTGACTAAGGCTGGAGCTTCAATTCTTTCAGTTGCTGAAGGTCAACAGCCCCTCTGAGGTGCTCTCCAACCTTCAAATGTCTATAGGTTAAATCACTGATGAATTACTGCACTTTCCTAAATGAAGGAAAATATTCTAGACAGAGGCAGCTCATAGTATCATGCCTGTTGACTGATACAGTCTTGAATAACTGAGAGGAAACACTGTTCTCGGACTTCATGGAAAAAAGCACAAAACCAAACATCTGAATTTGGTGCATCGGAGCTATAACGCGGAACAAAGCTTCCATTCTTTTTCATATAAAATCCTGTCCCTTGCATGCTGGCTACATTGAAATGCATTTATGATAAAATCATTTTCACTAACTTGAACTAACCAGTAGCAATCACTGAAAGCATCAGTAGCTCTTTGATTGAGAGTGTCTGTGAGACTGCAGTGACAGTATTTGGTCTCAATATTCAAAGGCAAATTTCCTCAATACGCTGTTCTTCCTGGCTTCCCAGTCACAGGAGAAATACAAACATGCCACACTGTAAACAATGCAGAATCTTCTCCTTCACTAAAAATATTTTGAAGGCTGGAAGTAATCCTCTTACAGAGCACTTCAAACCCGCACAGTAGGGTATAGTGAGACTAAATGAGATATTTGGCTTTGCAAATATTCCAGCAGTATTCCAGAGAATATGATCTGCAAAGGTCAGCTTGAGATCACCAGGGGGGCAGAATAAAGAATCTTATGTTGTAGCTGTGTATTTTATCTCTTAGCCTTTATATAAGCAAGCAGTGTAACATTGGGATTTAGACTTCTCTGCAAGTTTAAGGGGCTTTAAAATATATTTTGATTTAATCTTTTGATTTAATTTTTGATTTTTTTGATTTTGATCTTAAAATGTAATTTCAAAATTAAATACACCTAAAAGCTTCATTTTGGAATGTAATTTGAGGCACGTGATCCTAGATATTTTTAATATTTTTTAATTTCAGTGTGATATTTAGATATATGTACACAGTAAGGAATTCTTACATAAA
>VYZW01035742.1:8043-32865 GCA_013401315.1 Balaeniceps rex | reverse complement strand
TTCCCTTCCATCTCCTCCCTTCATTTAGAAGGTCCTAATGGTAGTTATCTCAGTGTCAGTCACCGTAGGAGCTGGTTGCTCTGTCAAAGATTTCCTTTTCTTATTGGGTGGGCAGGGGTTTTGTTTATTTTTAACAGAGAGGAAGAAAGGGGTTTGACAATGGCCCTCACTTTTCTCTCTCCCTACCTACAGCCACCAGCACTCTTTAAAAATGTAGCTTATTAAGGAAGGTTCTGCGTATTTTGGTAAAGAAAAGGTCACACTGCACATGGAATAATTTTGCTTAGTTTCAGGCCTTCATTGCTTTTTTTGGGGCTGTCACTTTATTTTTCTGTCACTATATGAGTAGACCTAAAGCTGGCACTATGCAGGTTTAAAACTAACTGTGTGGTTATGTGACAGGAGAAATGTCAACGTGAACAACTCCGACTCTGGGAGCTGGATCAGATTTGATATGTCAGTAGTTCTTAGCTTCGGTTGGCATGATTTTATTTTAATTATGTGCTTAACTCTTCCTGGCCTCCTTGAATTAGCAAGAACTACAACTGAAAAAGGACAAAAGGAATATCTGATGTTTCTAGAACAGTTAGATGCTCTACGTTTCTACGTTGAAGACTTTATAAGAAGATACACAAAAATCTGAGATATTGCTGTAAATGTCAGAAAATACACTGGAGATTTCAGTGCAGAAAGGTGATGATCACTGACCACACCTTACCTCTGTGTGTGTGCCGAATTTTAGATGCCTAAATATGAATTTTCAGGACTGAATGTCTGTAAATTTTGGCTAGTTATTGTATACCCTCCAGAATTTGAACTGTTCCGTGTCAAGCTAAGTGTTTAAAACATCATTAGTTTATCTCAAACACTTAAATTTCAAGACAAGTTTGAAGAACGCTTTGAAACTTTGTTTATTTTATTAAGCATTTGCATGTGCTGCAAGCACTGAAATATCCCTGATTATGAAGTTATTTTGGTGAAGTTACATTGTGTACATAACGTGTACTACATCTGAGACAGAGATGCACCAGGCTTCTGTAAAAGATCTCTGTCAGAAAGGTGAGAGATTGTTTTTTCTACTGCACCTATTGGATGTTTATACTCTGAATTTCATGGCTTGTTGAAGCATGACTGTGTAAAAAGCCATACAGGCTATAGTGCTGGAAAAGTAATGATATTTTTTCTGTCTTTGGAATAAAAAAAAAGAAAATCTTATGTCAGTTTTTTCAACATAACCTTATGAAAAATGGATAAACAAGTGCATCCTTTCTTTTCTTTCTTTCTTTTTTGTTGAATGGCCTTCTCTCTGACACTATGCAAGAGGTTTCTGCCAATTTATAACGGCTTCACAGTTTTTGCATTTTGCCTCAGTTTGTAAGTAGAGTCAGAGATGACAGCTTTCCTATGTATGCTCTGAAAATACGTCATATTTTGAATTATTATTGTGCTATCCTTAATTGTGTTTTGTGCCTTTTAGGTAAGGATAGTGATTTTTAAAATTATAATTGCTCTTTGATGCTATCCATTGTATGCTTTTCTAAATGCCCTGGCTTCGAGAATTCAGTTGCTTGTTGCAGTAGGAGTCAGTTTTGTACATCCTGTCTTTTTTTTCTAACTCTGGCTATGGGGAACTTTGTTTTCTGGGTCATCTCTGACTGGAAGTTATGTGCATACCCACTTCTATAAAGTATTAAATGTATAAACAGACCAAGCTAGCTGCCTGTTTTTGTCTTGCTTGTCACAAATGGTTGTAGAAAATAATTTGTTTTGTTGCTAACCTGATTTATTCTGATACCAATTTGTACATTTTTATCTGATCCAAAAGAATGCAGTGATTGTTAAAATTATGCTGAGCTACAAAACTAGCCTACCTGACCCACATGATTTAATATTGCAACTAAACTTGTACCCAAACGCAACTGAGGAGGCTGCAGCTAGGTGATGGTGATGACGAATAATTCTAATTTTCCTTATCAACTCACAAGATTGTCGTGTGTTCTTTCTTCTTGTACTCAATTTTGCATGTCATGTATCAGAGCAAGAGGGGACACACCTCTAGTATCAAAAACCAGCCAGGTGCATGTTCTATATTACAGTCATCTTTGGATTTCTATGCCACAGAATAAGAACTAGCTATTTTCTCAGGCTTTTTCTTTTATTAAGTTAGACAGTAGTAAAAGGTGTTTTACATCTTAAGGGATTTTTTTTAGCCTTGTTTTCGTTAGATGCTATGTACAAATAGCCTTTTGGTACTGTTTTTAATGTTAAAATTAACAGTAATTCAGTTTTTCATTTGGATTGTCATCAAACCTGGATTTTCTTGAATATTCATCACAAAATACATATTTTTTCAAGTATCAATGGATACACTTTTTCTCTGGAAATTTGCAAGAACGCTTTCACCAGACTGAGTTGTGGGCTATTTGAGTTGTCTTTTGAGAAATGCCGCTAATATTAGGTGCCAGTGCAGAACATACAGGCGGTTAGAAATTGGAACAAAACAGTGCCTAGTAGAAGTGTCGCCTTCATCATCATTTCATGGCATGAGGATCTTTCTGTAAGTTTCAACGTAATCCCTACGGTCCCAGTTTCATTTAAAGAACATTTCTGCCTCTTCTAAGATCTTAAGCAAAGATCTGGCACATAAATTTATGGCATGAACACTTCTTTCCACATCTGTGGCATGGTAATTTTGAAACATAATGAAGACCAGCAGAATAGTACCACTGTTAATTGTTCCCTCTGATTTATAGTCGCTTCACACTCCAGAGTAGACAGTGTATCCTAGGGTCCCATTTATTAAAGTGAAAGGACCCCATGGAACATGAAACAGAAACACAGTCACATAAGAAAAATGTGGGTTAGAGCTGCACAGCTATAAAGGTTACATAAAAATTATTTATAAAAATATAATTTAACTGCCGGTTTCAAAAGCACATTTTACACTTCAACTTACACCTATAAAGTAGGAAAGTATCATGTCTATTTTACAAATGAGGAAACTGAGGAAAAGCAGGTAACAGAGACAGTAGGAGGGGAAAAAAGTGGAATCTGAATCCTGTCTCCATTTCCTTCGTTACAGTTGTTAAATTTACCAGCCATTCAGCAGCAGCAAAGCAGTCCAGGTTTCACTTCCTTCTTCAGAAGTTGCATGTAGATAAAAATCCACAAAAATAAATAATGGCAGATTTGTAAAACTAGAATTTAAAATGTATGTGTTTATATGCGATATAATCCTCTTATCTGTTTAGTAATGACAACTTAAATTATCATGCAGCTTACCCATTCTGCAGCAAACAAACAGTTCTTAAGTGCTGTGAAGTTATTTTGCTTTTTTTCCTTAAAGAGAGGGTATTCCCTCTGTGCAGACTGAATTTAGAGATTTATGTTCCCGTTTGTTTATGTATCGGTGTTTGTAATGGATGCCTGTTTTCAAACTCAATTGTGTAGATTAATTAGATTATGTCTATACCAATTCAGGAAATGCACAACTAGATTACTGGTTTGGACAGGTTTCCGAAGGTGGGTTCTTTCCTGTATTGCAAATAGCCATGAAATTCTCCCTGTCCTGGGAAATTCAGCTCTTACTTATTTACCCTCTTCAGCTCGTTGCATGGAGGCAGTTGCTGTGCTTTTTCTGGGAAGGAACCATCACAGTACCGAAAGCTCAGAGCAGTGTTCAGCCATGCTTATGTCACTTTGATCAAGTGTTACTGACCTTCAGGCTCCTTCACTTACTTTTTTCATGTTTCTTCATTAGGTGGCTTGCAGTTTTTGTGTTACCTGTAATCGTTTCAGTGTATTACTGTAATCTTGGGCTTTGTACCCTTGTACAAACTTGGTTTCACTCCATTCTGCATCTCTTCCTCTGCTCAATAAGTGCTGCCAAGTGCTGTTCAAATATACCTGACACGTGTACTCTTGGTTCAAACTTAGCACTCCCTCAGACAGCAAAAAGAGGGGGGTTAACCTGGTATTTCACTTTTTCCTGCGCAAGAAGTTCTGACTGAGTGGAGTCACTTCACTTTACAAAGACTTCAGGAAGGGGAAACAAGAAGTTACCCTGACTCAGGGTATGTCCTGCAGGACAGGGGCTACTGGGCAATTATTACTGTCTTTCAGGAAGGGAGGTGGACAATGCAGAAGGATGTTTTAAAGGTCAATTTAAACATACACAAATTATAATAGTCTGTAATAGTAAACAATAACAATATTAACATATATAGAAATAGAAGTAACGCATAAAATTTTACTACTTTAGAGAGTTAGCAGAGAAACTGGTTTTGAACCTGTTTTTCCAAACTGATTTATTTAGAGTACAATTAACAATAAGTTACAGAAAGCTAGGGTTATCAGAAGCCAAAAACATAACAGCTACATTAACAAGACCATTTGTTTTAATATATGATGATGTTTGAGTTAAAGGATCTTGTTTTGTCCTTTATTAATGCTGTGTTTCAATTTGCAAACTCGGTGATTCTCACAATTCTCCTAATTTCTTCAGTAGCTTTTAGTATTTTTGCATTTTTAATCATCTCCTCTTGGGATTACATTATTGCTGGGCAGCAGCTGCTTATGTTTGGAAGAGGAGTTGCAAATGCCAGAAACCATACACTGGAAAAAAAAAAATAGGAGCAGAAGCTATTGTTTAATCTGTTAATTGGATATGGAGTAGAAAGATATCTTTATTCTTTCATTTTAATCTCTTGTTTGTGCTGAGGAAAAAATAGCAGTCTACAGCCCTGTGGGTTATGTTAGAAGCTAGACATGTGTGGCCTTTCACTGTGCACTGAAGTGTTTTATGTACCACAGTTAAATTCCCTTGAAACACTTACTTTTTGGAGGAATGAAGGTGGAGATATATCCTGAATCATTCGAAGTAATAAGCCTACCTTTGTGTATAGCCAAGAAGGACTGGTGTTTTACTGTTATCTGACTTCCCTTTTCTTTCATGCAGAATTTTTATCAAAGCTGTGGGAAATGTACTGCCCTGTTTCGAATAATACGAAGATGCCTGTATTAGCCATTATGTATACCAAAAGATTCAACATAATGACTTCCACGTAGAATTGCACACTCAAGCCCATACTACATAGTATTGAATTATGCATGACATTTTTAATGGCGGAACAAAAACAGTAGCAGAAGGAAGTGCTGCAAAGGACGTGCAGCCTTCACCGGTTATTAGGCACCGATGTATGTGCGTGCAAATCCCAAGATATTCTTTGTTGAAACTCTGGTGCTGTGCTATACAAATCAAAGCGATATGAAAGTAATACCTAATAAGGGAAGATTAAATAAAAGAAAGACTCTGACACAGGGAAGTGCAGAATACATACCAACTTATTGTACTTTAGAGAGTGAGAAATAAAGATCTTATATTTAGTTGGATGCTGAAAGTATCAAATAGTGTAAATATTTACTGTACAATAATTGCAAGGATTAGTCTTACTTGATAGTCCACAGTGATGATGCCTGTCTATGTCTATTCAGTGAAAACTGGGAGAATGTAACTGAAATTATTTAAAGAGCTGCCACATCTTAAGAGGCAGCTGTGGTCTAAAGTCAGTTCATTAAAATTCTTCTTGTATACATTTTGATATATTCCACATCCTGTTGTATATATTGTTTAACCAAATTCTATATTGAAACCAAATAATATATACTTGGTCTTTGAAAGTTGAGACTGACTTAACAGACATGCTGTATGATTTTTCTGAATATCCAAAAGGTTTCAATGGAAAACTTGGTAAGGGTTCTGTTGCAGTATTGATTTTCTTACCAAATTCACCACACCCTAGACTAGGCATTTTTTTGAGCCTTTTACGATAGTATTACTAACATAGGTCAAGCTGATATTTTCTTTTTTTTTTTAATATTCTAGCCTAGAAAAAGATATGTTGTAAAAAATGATTTGAGCTTACTTGACCATTTCTGGTTGTTGCAAAGCAGTTGTTGCTTGCCAATGCTGTCAGGCCTGGAGTGGGCACCAATACGGTGATACGAGGATGCTTGATCCGTCCATCCGGGATGTTTCCCTGTTGACCAGGGAAAGCACCCAGCCTATGCCTCCCAGTCGTCCTCGCTGCAAAAGCAACCTTGGTTTTTCTCACCTGCAGACTTGACTCTGCAGAGAGGTCTCCGCTGCTCCTCTCCACTTAGTTGTGGAGTTCGGCCATTTCTCACCAACTCCCTGCTTACCAGCCTGCACAATCCAGCCGTCCCTCACAGCACTGTCTGTAACCCCTGCCAGCTGCTTACGCTGTTGCCTGTCACACGCAGCCATTTCCTAGGTCATGTTCGGTAGTTTCCCATGTCCTGTTCGCTTAGCTTAACTTCGGGCCAGGCCCTAACGAGTGGCCTCAGTGTTTGCCTGCAGGCCAAACACTGTCTCGTTGGCCTTTGTAACCACCGCTTTAAAGATTACCTGTTGCATGGTTATGAAACGGTGTATGTTGCCGGAGGGACTTTCCAGGAGAACAGAAAACTCAAGAAGTTTATTGGTCCTTCTCTAGAAAACTGAAAGTCTAAAACTTGTGAGATCTTTGCTCCCAAGTGCATTTCATTGAAATCAAATGCACTGAAATAATTTCCTCACGTCTTTCCCTCCCAATTGCAGAAGTTGCTTTTCTTTTTTTGTAGTGTCACAATGCTATGAGTTTTACAGGGTAGACAAAGTTACCCAAGACCTGGTACTTACTGAAAAATAGAAATGAAAGAAAAACTTGAAGGGGGAGCATCTTGGAGAGAAGCAAAAAGAAACAGTTTACTACCAGGCCAGACTTGAAAATATTTGAAAAGAGAAAAACATTGCTAAAGCCACAGTGCTGCTTTCCAGATATGCAAAGACTGAAAAAAAAAATTAAGGGAAAAGGTATTTTTCAGGGCATGAAGACTTATGTTAAAGGTTATCCTGTCATACTAAGCTCTGTTGTACTGCCAGCGTAGTACTACTATATCACCAGCAGTCCGGTGCAAACTTGATTATTGCTATTTTGATAGCCAAACTCCACTAGATCTAACTTAATTTCAGGCTCTCTAGCATCTTCCAATTTATAATATCCAATTATCAAAGCTATGATGTATTATTACCACTGGTAATGCTACTGTCAATTTGTCTTGGCTTCACTATATGAGGTTTATTTTTTTTATTTATTTATTTTTACTGCAAGTCGCTGAGAACACTCAATTGGTTGCTATTTTAACAAGATCTCTGGAGAACCCTTCAATGATGACGCATGTAAAGAAAAAAAGCTAGAAAGAAATTTCCTACCAGGCAGATACCAGATGAGTGGGCAAGAGTCCAGAGTTCAACAAAAAAACTTAAACATGGAAAGAGTTGGTTAGCGTATGCTTGCGCCACACTTTGAAAACATAATGAGAACAGGATGAGAGGCAAAGTCGTCATCTCACTGGAGTCAGTGACAAGGTTTCTCTTGACATCAGGGAAGGGATTGCTTCATCCCTGGCGTGACTTGTGGATTGGTTTGACACATTTCTAGCTTTGTTCTGACATAAACAGTACCTTTGTGAATGATGGAAAAATTGCAATTACAGTGTGTATTTTCCTAAAACTGCCTCTTGAAATACGATAAAGTATAATATAACTTGTCTCTCTGTCCCAACTTCTCATCTGTTTTTTCAGTGCAAGACATATTCGGATTTGATTGGGAAAAATACTGAGAATAGTAGACTACTTCCATATGTGCTTTCCAAAGACAAGTGCTCCTCAGCATTTTATATTCCTAAGTATAATCTTGGTGTGGTTGAATGTTAAGTACAGGTGGTATTTTGAGACATATGATCTTCTCTGTTTCTAGGTGGGCCATGCACAGGTACAGCTCATGCCTCGTTAACCACACCAACCAAAAGATCTTGTGACTCAGGTATGTGTTTTGTGGGGGTCAAGGAATTAGATTTTGCATGATATATAGCTCTATGGTTATAGTTTGATAGTCAAGGGTACTAACTATATCTGGGGAATGCCAAATGAAAATAAATATTGTTGCTTTGCTGTCAGAAATGTTTATATAAAAGGAGTTGTATGGCAGATAGTTCATCTCGGAGTCCTGTTAAACATAATTCCATAAATATGCTATGTTTTCAGTTAATCTTTGTAAACATAAGACATACAGGAGTAATCGGTTTGATTTAAGTCTAATGATTGTGGAAGTGTTCTGGAAATCCCCCCTTTAAATGCAAAGTATTGAGTAGAAATCTGTTTGGAGTATATTTACTTTACTTTCCCTGATCGAAGATGCAGTATAGACAGCTGATGTTTGCATTGAGACTAAATTTTACCTGGTTTGGGTCCTTTCGATGATTTCATTTCTACATGGAGGATATAGATGGATAATCTCTCACAGAGTTAGTGTTAGTAGTGACATGTTAGGTTATTGCCAGGCTGAAGTTGCTGCCCCTGCAGCAGATCTGTCACGAAGAATTGTGTGAGCACTCATTCAGGCAGGCAGCCAAGTTACCTGCATCGGCTCAGATCTTTTGCAGACTTTGGTTTTGCACGGATTAAGGAGAGCTCGTATGATCCTTTCCACCAGCACCACTGTGGGAAGCCATAACCTCCTGTGGAGTGGCAGTGGCAGGTATCTAGGTAGTGGTAATGTTCTAGTAGTCTGTGTTTCAAAAATAATTTTTGCCTGTATTTGCATTTATGTACCAATTGAGCTGTATTGAGTGTGCAGAAAGCAGGGGTATTTCTGTTTGATTAAGGGCTCTTATTCTTTCAGGAGTTCAAGGTACATTTCCTCTGAAGTCACTCTTTCAAAAAGTGTTTCAAGTTACTGTATGTTTAGCTGAACGGTAGTTATTCCATATATGCATGTTGTTAGCTTGCAGCGAATGTGTGATGATGCAAGTTGGCTTGGTCTGCAGTGAAGGGAGATTAAAGAGAAGCTACGTTACCTTGCACTTGGTGCAGGTGCAGACCTCTCAAGTAACACATGATAATCTGTGACAATGCTGTGAGTATTGTTTGCCAAAGAACTGTCTAAGTTTGGCACTGGAAGATACTAGATCCAACTTCTCCAGAATAGGAAGACTGTGGATTTTCTTTTCTACGTAGCCATGGAGGTGTACCTAAACGGTACCTTAGGTGTACCTAAGACAGAATGTTTGCCACTGTACCCCTTGCAAACTAATCTGCTTTGCTCATGGTGTTACTAAATTGTATTTTCTTTATATGTTAGCTGTTGTAATCTTTAACTCTGGGTTTCATTGCAGGGTAATTTAAAAGCTTTCTATGATGCTATAGATACTGAAAACTGAGAGTACTCTATGAATATTTAAAAAAATGTGTTTGTGATTAGTGAAAAGGCAAGTAAGTCCGCTATTCAGAGTGTCAAATGGCAACAGTAAAAGCTCCTTAGAATAAAGCAGATGAAGGTACTAGACGTGTTGAAAAATATCCATTAAATGGTTGGCTAACTTTGCTCAGTAGTTCTCTTCTTTTTCGGTTTATGGTAATGTTTGGTCCCTACGTGCTTGTATGTTAATCATTTGGTGTGTTTAGCAAGAAAATAAGGAGGTCTTCTTAATTTGATGCCACAAGTTTCATCTTCAGTCAACTAAACCTAATGATTTTATATTACCTCATTTTCCCCCAATGTTTTTTACATTATTTGCTCAGTGATCTGCATATTTTGTTTGTAGTTCCTCACACTAATAAACCTGTTACCGGGAGTTGCAGTTTTCTTCTCCAGAGCTTGAATTTTCAGCAAACTTTCATTTTTAAAATAAATTACCATGTTTTCAAAGACTCCATTTGGGAATCCAGATAAATATGGGAATTGACAAGAAAACATTGGCCACAAAATATTACCCAGAAATGGTGTGACGTCTTCAGGCATAAGCAGCAGACTCTGTAGGTGAATATTGCACACTACATTCACTTCAGCTTAGTGTCCCTTCCTAGGAAGCTATTTAGGTGATACAAGCAATATTTGTCAATACTACACATTGTGTATAAGTCTCTTTTCTGTAAGTATTCTACATTTCTTCTGCTTGTAAGAGCTTTGAAGGAAGAATGTTTTGGTGGAATTCATCCGTGTAATTTTTTTTCCCCCCCCTTCAAGCATAGTTTTTCCCTAAAGTCTGCCATATATCACCATTTGAGACGGAAAATTAGAAATTTGACCTAGTTATCTTGTATGCAGGTTCCCATCAGGAGGATATTAAGGAAGACATAAACCTTTCATATTTTATTAGCATTAATGTAAGCAATGAAGAAAGATCAAAACAATAAATCTGCTAAGACACAGGAAAAGTTCTCTTAAAAAAAAAAAAGAGGTTTTACCTCATTCACTTGTCTACTCGCATGCTGGAGGAGATGTTCAGATAAAAAATTGTATTCTGACACCAAATAATGGGGTTTTTCCTCTTCCTGTTCACCAGAATCGTTGCTGTGGTAAAAAGTATTTCTATTCCAAAGTGTGCCCATAGGACAAGGATTATAATGAAAAGAATGAATAAAGCCTTGCAATCATTAGTTTAGATGATGCCTCAAAGGTTTTTGAGAGCCAGCGGTCTGAAGATTTTGTAGGAAAAAAGATGGGGCTGTGTGGCCTGGTGTATAGCTTCTTATGTATTTTGATTTGTTTCTTAATGGTTAGGTAACGCTATGATTGGTGGCAGATACTTTGAGGCTTACCCTAGTCAGTAGGGCATCCAGATCCCATTTATATTGGGTGCCCGTGTCGTGAAAGTACAGTACCACGTGGCATATTACTCTTCTTTTTCTGCTGTATTGATGATTTAATATGCAATTCTAAACAGCTAAATTTTAAAGCATTTTCATGCAGCTTAAAGAAACCTGGAAAAAATCGGTGGAACTGTGTGAGTGCACTCAGTTAATTTTTAATTGTGCGGTAGAGAGGGTAGTAGAAACAGGCAGATAAAATGCAGTAGTGATACAATCAATTCATACATTATATCCATAAAATTGGTGAGTTTTTAAGTACTTTATTTCTCAATAGCAGTTCATGAGAAACATGCATCTTTAATATTCTGTAGAGTTTATTTGTGCAGATAGCTCACATTTTATGAGGATATCTGTCCTAGACGGGTGTGGTGGTATTTATATTGTGTGAGATTACAGTATCTGTCTCATTGCTCTATGCTTTTTCTAGTTTAAAATTTGAGTCTAGAGGGTGCAAATAATTCTTCCACTGCTTCAGCAAAGCAGTTAAGCAGGCGTATGGTCCTTTTTGAAGTTTCGGGTTTATTGATGTTCTTATACTAAGTCGTGCGCTTGATTGTAGCAGTGCCAGAAATATAAACACTTTGAGGCTGAACCTATACAACTGAGAGGACAGCCTTTTAGGAGTTATAGAAAGGGCAGGTTGTGGAAATAGAAGTACACAAATTTTCAG
Source organism: Balaeniceps rex (assembly GCA_013401315.1). NCBI lineage: Eukaryota > Metazoa > Chordata > Aves > Pelecaniformes > Balaenicipitidae > Balaeniceps > Balaeniceps rex. Next base: position 21,481 of record VYZW01035742.1, on the reverse strand, counting down.
CCAGAGCCAAAACAAGAAACTATTACTCCTGGATGAGCATTTTTTTAATCAATCTTTGTGTGTTGAGTAAGGACAAAAAGACCTCATACACCACTAATTAGATTTTTTTTTATTAATTACTCTGAAGTGTTAAGCTCCTGAGCAAAAAATATACAAAAGATTATTGAAGGAGTTAATAACATTAAAACAACTTTGAGGTATGTTTTTCATTGGTGTTCCAAGGGACTTTTAAGGTGTTCTTTAGTGTTTGACTTCTGGAGGGCATTGTGTTAGAAATCCAACCTTCTTGGAGCTCTCTCACCAACAGGAAAGTGATGATAGAACAGCCTTCAAGCAGCATAATAAATCACCCAGCCCTGGCAATAATAGTGGCCATTAGGGATGCTCTTTTTTTTTTTTTTTTCCCCTCCCCTGCTCACTTTCCAGCTGTACTAATAGAACAGCGCATCAAGCAAGGCTGTAAATAAAAGTTATAACCTAATAGGTGGGCGCTGAAGTGGAACGGACAGGAGCTGAGGCATGGAGGCCTTATTACTGCTCATCAGCAATTATAAACAGAATAAAGTGTCTGGGACTTGCACTGATGCAGCAAGAGCTGATAGAGGCTGGGAGATGACACCCTACCATGATCAGATGATGTATGTTGATGGGTTTTTACTGTCTCATCTTATTGCCTATTCCTGTGATGTGTTGTATTATCTGTTCTGTGCTTCCGTATCTGTCTGGATGGACAGATTGGTTTCCTCTCGTGCTCAAAGTAGCTTGAGCACATATACTTAAGCTTTCTTTTTCACACTTATACTTTTCGTTAGTTGCCAGTGCTGGTTATCGAAGAGCCTCTGCAAAGCATTATGATTATTGTAGATTAAACTCCTTCCAATGTGAAGGAGCATAATAGTCATACCTGTAAACAAATATAAGGACCTGCTGCAATTGTAGGATTTATTTTCACACTCACCTTGTTCAACTTCACAAAATCGCCCTCATTCATTAAAAATAGTGGATACGGTCACCTGAACTTATCTTTTACACTAGATACATCCCATGCGTTTTAGACTAAATGTGTTATAACCAGTGTGGTTGGAGAATCCAGAGAGATGGGCTTGGGGTCAATATATCAAAAAGTTTGTTACAAAGTCTGCTATAGCTGCCTCTGAGTTATAAAAACTTCAGCTGTTCCTGGGAAGGTTTTTAAGAGCTTGTTAGCACACAGTAATTGGTAATATTCACAAAAAAGTCTTTCTTGATCTTTAATCTATCACAGAGAGTCTAGCACATTTCTGTGCTAGACATCTAAATCATCTCTTTACTAAACCATAGTGAAAAAAATGCCTTGAAATTTAGCCTGTACTTTCTTTAATCTAAAGAGAAGTTTTGCAAGCATCTTCATAGTTCATACATTAATGACTCATGCTGTTTACTTCTGAAAGAATTTTCTTCTGAATAGTGGAAAATATACAGCATTCAGAAATGAAAAGGTGTGCAGCAGCATGACAGCATGTGAAAACAGTGACTCCTATCCTTGCCTATTCAGTACAGTCAGGATAAAATAAATAGATTATTTTTCTGTCATCTTATGATATTAGGGCAGGAATACTTACATCTGCCTGTGTTAAAGTACGCTAAACTGAGATGAATGGGAACTCATCCTTTTCATAGTCAGTGTTTCGTTGAAATTAGCTTTCATACTTAACTGGTTCCCAGGTGTTCTTTTCCTTTGCATCGTTCATAAAGTGAGGAAGCTAAATAGTTGGAAGTGGCCAAAGGGACAAAAAATGTAATGTGACTGTCTAAGCCCCGTTTCACATGCTGTATAGATGAAATTAGAAATACGTACAGACGGTGTTTTGAGGATGTTTATGAAACGTGCTAGTAATTCCTACTTAGTAATAACTCCTTTTTCTAATCAATCTGTTGAAACCATTCATGAAAGGATTTCTGGCCTTAAGAAATAAAATTACTATTGTGGAATAGGATAAGTAGATGAATATGATAATTTATATGCTTATTAACGTTTCTCATTTTATAACATTGTATTCCCCAAAATTGTACTAACTCAGATTAATTCTCTTAAGAGCATGTAAGGCAGTCACATATGATCTCCATGTTACTAATGCATCCTTTCTAAAGAGAACAGGAAGACCTCAGAAACAGAGGATTGCTGCTTTCCCATTGTGTGGTATGTCAGTGTATCTTTGTAGTTACGTACCTTGTGCAGAAAGCGGGATTCGGTGTACGTTAGTGTGAGTGGCAGAAATGTGTACCAATTTAAGTAGATTTTGGTTATACAGGGGGGCATAGGTTATGAGAAATAAGCTTTTCCTCCCTTGTGAGGAGGAAAAAAAAAAAAAAAACAACCCAGTAGAATAGAGTTAAAAAATAATCATCAAAATGTATATGTGGATGGAGAATAAGGGTCTCCTGGCCTGTATAACCTTCCAGCAGGTGCTGAGACACACACCTCTGTGTACCTCATAATACTCCCAACTATCTGAGATCAGTACCATGTTGTCAGTTCATGCAGAGTCTGAGTTTTCAAGCCCAGCATCCTAATAGAGAATGTCCTCCACGTACTTAAAACTGTTTCTCCTACTACCTTTATTTATCCTCTTAAATCACCCAAATTCATCTTCTTTTATCCTTTGTGCTGTTCAGATATGCCCTTGAACCTTCCTTTTTCGTTCTTACTTCACCAAATAACCTGTTTAAGACTTTTTTTGATTACTTGTAAGTAATTCCTCAGCTTTCACTTGTCTTTATCCCTTTTTGCTGCTCTTGATTCAAATTTTTCATGTTTTCATTTCCATCTCCTGAATCCCATTATGAAAAAGACCGCATTTGAAGTAGAACAACTTTGAGGAAAATGTGCTTAAGTCAAGGGGACAGGATGATCTCTTGAGAGGAGTTCACATTGAATTGTAAGCCAGTAGGATATTATTTCGAATGTCAAATTAAAGGTAGTACCAGATGATAGGAGAATAGTAAACACTGTCTCTGGATTAGCTGTATTAGGAAGAGTATAGCGGGCAGATCAAGGGAAGAGATTTTTCCCCTCTAGTTGGCACTGGAACAGGTACCCACAGAGGCTGCAAAATCTCAGTCCTTGAAGATTTTTGAACATGAACTGGACCAGGCCCTAAGCAACCTGATCCAGCTTTGATGTTTACCTTGCATCAAGCAGGAGGCTGGACTAGGTGACCGCCAGAAATCCCTTCCAACCTAATTTTTTCAATGACACTAACAGAAAACAAGTATGATCTGAGTGATTAAAGGTATTTAGTCTAACCTCAATAGCATTCATAGCACTTAATGAGAGCTCAGGCAGGTAGGCTCTAGAAGCCTACAGGTGAGCGTTTAGTGCCTCAAGCATTGCAGAGGAGAGCCAGGAGAGAGACTCTTGGAAAGGTGGGAGAGTTGGGATGGTCAATGCAAAGCAAAGAGCTGGGAGAACGGTCCTTGCAGTAGGGTTTTCAGTTGCCATAAGCAGGATAAGCGAAGTGTGCTTCAGTAAATAAGATACTCTCCTGTCCTGAAAAAATGTGTGCTGCTGCCTGTATCACTTTCTCACCACTTTTTCTCTATGGTCTGATAGGTGGTTTTCAGTCCGGTTGGTGAAATTCTTGCCAAATACAAAATTGTATGTTTTTAAGGTCATTATCTTTTAAAATTCAGATATGACCACATCTTTGTATTACAGTCGTAGGGAATTATGACAAAGGATTTGTCCTCGAATTTGTTGAAGCAGAAGAGTAAATATTTTATTCTTTATGTATATTTTGATTAAACTGAAACAACTTTACCTTGAATATTTTTTTAGTGGTTTCATGCCATGTTTAGTTTTCAGAACTGTCAAGATCTCTTTGATCAGTTAACTGACCTTTGACAGTAGGTACATAGTTATTATTAGAGAATATACATCTATTAAGCTTACTTGGCATTATGCTCCCAACAGCTCTGAATTTCTTGTTTCATTACCAGCATCCACCCACAGACTGCTGGAAAGCCATTCCCAAATAACAAAATTGCAGATCATAACTTTAAATAAACCACATCTGCGTTATCTTCAAGGGCAAAGAAATCAGGGTTACATGTCTTGCATTTCCTAGCTACAACCCCTTCCTAAAACTTAGTAAAAATACATATTGGAACAGGACTGGGGGAGCTTAAGGTTTGCTTTAATTTTGATTAGGCTTGCCCAGTAGCAAGACAACATGGAGAATGTCGCAAAGAATAGTTGAGGTCATTAATTTTAAAACATGTGAGGAACTCTGCTCCTGGCAACCTGAAGAAATGAATTGATTTTACCTCAGTGTGTGCAGTCAGCACCTTGATCTGATCTGTACAGATCAGACAACTTTCTTACTGGTATGCTTTAGCAAATGAGACACAGCTTTTTATCATTTTAAATTTGTTATTTTATTGCACTGGAGGTTTTTTAACAAGTTCAGCATTAAATAACTGGCCTGAAATATATTTAAAAACACATAGCCACTTATATTTGCTTTTTAATTTTTTTTTTTTTTTTTTTTACTATCTTAAATTAAAACACATGTAACATGCAGGGAGCTAATCCAAGAACTTGTTACTGCTGTACTTTATGATGTGAGGGCAGTGCCCCAAAGGTTTCATCTGACTCTTGGCGAAGGCCTCTATTCTGACTAATGATTTCAGTGAGCATCAGACAGCTTTTAAGTACAAGTTTTCACTATTTTCCATTTAGATATTAAGTTTCATAAGGACCTTAAAAATACATGGAAGTAATTTTAGAGTCTCTTGGAAGTGTGCTTAAGTCTGTTGAGCATACACAGGGGAAAGTGTATGGGAAAGTTACCTCTTTTTCCTATTTCTATTCCAAATTATTTTCCATAACATAAACTTCAGGGAATAACTAAGGAGACCAACATCTTGGGGCAGAAGAGGGTTGAAAAAGATCTGGATGTAAGGTACAAGACAGTGCATGTACTGTTGCATCCTCTCAGTTTCATTGATCTGTTCTACCTCTCCCTTTGTGTAGATCTGGTCTTTGGTTCAGGTTCATGTAGATGCTTCCCAAATATCTCCTTTCAAAACAGTAAGAACTGCCCAGTAAACCAGCCTGACTTCTGATGTATTGTAGACAGCAATCAGGTGTACAGAAATTGTCTTCTATGCCAGAGCTGGTTGGTTTTTCCCTGCAAAAAATTGCTAGAAGTAGTACCACAATCAAAATATAAACTCATTTTTAAGCTTTATTTAAAATAACCAGATCAAAACCAAGTGGTTTTTGAAGGTAGATTAGCTGTACATTTCAGAACCTACTCTTAATGCATTCTGTAAAATTTTTATTGAAATACAAGAGCTCTTAGGTTTTTTCCTTAACGTTAATCAGTTACAGTCCTTGGAATTATAGTCTCTCATTGCAGACTTTCTGTTGCTAATGGCATCGCTGAGGTTCTGCAGTTAATGACAAATAAGTTTTTTGAAAGATAAATTGAAAATATTTTTTTTTTTCACTGCCAGCAGGCGAGAGTTCTTTACAATTCCTCTTCTCAATCTGTATCTTAGCCTTGGAAAACCCTCATTACACCGATGGGGGGAAGGGTGTACTAAGAAAAACTCAGTGTATGAATGAAAAATAACAGAGCAAGTAGTTTCTATATAGAACTGGTTTTAGGCTATTAGTTTGAAGAATTACCTTCCCTGAATACTGTATACCATCTGATTGATGAGGACATAGCTGGAGTTTACTACTAGGGTTTTGAAGCAGAGCAGCACCACTTATTTATTCACTCTTGAGCTGACTAGCGAATGTGCAGTATTTATAGCAGTATCTATTCTTGTTAATCCAATATTAGAGAATTGCACAAAGCAATAAGAGGGCTCTCATTAAAGTCAGCAAAACCAAAACTATGATATTGGTGAATGCTTTTGAATTTCCCATTTTATTAGAACCAGTGTAAGCTTATTTGTATCTGTTTGTACATACATATTCATATATGTAAATATGCATATTTGAATACTAGTAAGTAGTCTTCAGGTGCTGTGGAATGGCCAAGATGTTCATGATTTGCCTTCGTAACTTTTTCGTCATGTATATTCCTGTGTTACAGCTTTTTTTCTTCCCTCCTGTGTTTTTGTTCTTCCATTTAGCTATCTGTATTTGTGCATTATTCCTTCACTTAATAATCCTGTTTCGATCATTCAGGCCACTTATGATATCATTTGTTCTCCAACTTCAACTGTCACCAGAATCTGCTTTTGTCCCTCTCCCAGTCCTAACCCTATGCTGCTAATATTTAATTTAATAATGAGAAAACAAGTTCAAATTGACACCTGTAAAATACTTTTCTTTGAAAACTAGTGAGCTTAGCCTTGTGGCCTTTTTTTCTCTTCTGGCCACTTCAAGGTTCATTCTTTATAATAGTCTGAATATATGAAGGGCTTGAGATGCTGTTTGTCAGCTATTAAAAAAAAAAACAACCCCCCAAACCAGCTTCCCTTAACATCCGTAGAATAGTATCAAGCTTCTACGCTGCATAAATTACCGCCAGTAATCAAGACAACGGGAATTCAGTCTCGTGCCGGCACACACTGGCAGTCACTCTCTGTGTACGATTTTGCTGTCAGCTGCTGTTTTTAAACACGTTCTTCAGCTGTTTACCCTTGTAGCGAGAGATGGGCAGCAAACACCAGGCCAAGCGCTCAGCAGGACTGTCCAACCTGCTCACTCTCCACAAACTCATCTGTTGCTGTGGGCTTCGGAGGTTTACAGACTTGGCCCATTGGTGTAATTCAGGAAGGGAACCCCATTTGCCTAGTCTTCTAAATAAAAAAGGTCCTTCTCTCAGTCAGCAGCAATAGGGGTGGCCGTTGCCTTAGGAGATGTTTCAACTAATTTAAATGCCCTAAGTTAATCCATCAAAGGAACTGTACAGTACAGGTGCCTGAATACATTTAAATATATACTTGTTTGAATCAATTGAGTATATAATAAAAATGTTTGAGAAATAAATGAACATTTCCATTCACTAAAGACATGCTGACATAAGAGAATGTAGGGAGGAATAATGCAAGAATTTAACTATAAAACAGATGTAGTACAGGAGCCTAAATATGAGATGAAAACTAAATTTAATTTTCACTTAATTTAGCAATTATGAAATTTATTGACAAGAAAGGGTAATAGGCATTTTCACACTTTTTCTAATTATAACTCAGCTAAAATGCATGCGGTAGCCCATGTAGCTCACTATTTGTCCTACAGTTTTCAACGTGCATTTATCTTAGAATCATAGAATGCTTTGGGTTGGAAGGGACCTTTAAAGGTCATCTCATCCAACCTCCCTGCAATGAGCAGGGACATCTTCAACTAGATCAGATTGCTCAAAGCCCCATCCAGTCTGAGCTTGAATGCTTCCAGGGATGGGGGATCTACCACCTCTCTGGGCAACCTGTGCCAGTGTTTCACCACCCTTATTGTAAAAGATTTCTTCCTTATAGCTAGTCTAAATCTACCCTCTTTTAGTTTAAAACCATTACACCTTGTCCTGCCCTGCTAAACAGGCCCAGCTAAAAAAAATCTTAATGCTAAAAATGATTTCATTCATCTGGGTTACTGGCACTATATTAGTCTCTTCCATTTCATTAGAGATTGTAGTTAATAGCCTCATTAAGTTACACTGCAGTACAGTATTCTTCCTTTTTGATGGATGATAGTACCAACAATACAGGTTCAGAGGAAAACAAAAAATGTGAGAGGGAGGAAGGACTTAGTATATTTTTTTATTTTATTTTATTTTCCTGTCCATGAATCTCAGAATTACCGAATGCCTGAGGGTGGAAGGGGCACCTGGAGACCGCCTGGTCCTTGCTCAGGAGCAGGGTCACCTAGAGCGGTTTGGGGGCCATGTCCGGTCAGGTTTTGAGCACCTCCGAGGGTGGAGCCTCCACAACTCCCCTGGGCAACCTGTGCCAGTGTCGGGTCTCCCCTACAGTAAAAAAGCGTTTTCTCATGTATAAGTGGAATGTTACTAAAACTATATGGTTGTGGTCATAGAATCATAGAATCATTTGGTTGGAAAAGACCTTTAAGATCATCGAGTCCAACCGTCCCACATTTTTCTGTTTTCCTGAAGTCGTATACCAGCAGTAATACATGCATTAATACTCATTCACACACATATAAAATTTTAACTAGAGAGTGTTAAGTTTGAAGTTTGGTGATAAGAAACACGAACTAGGTTGATGCATGTAAACCACTGGGGGGTGGGGAGGGGCAGTTGCCTGGTTTCCTGAGGAAATAAGACCCCCATAGTTTGTCCTGCAATAACTTCTGAATCTCTTGGTTTATTTTAATCAAATTTCACAAAGGTGTCAAGGTCTTGAACACACTAATCCCACATGCAGGTTTTGTGAAAACTGGCAGCTTAGTACTTGGAGGGGGTACACATGCAACGCGATGCAAATCAGTGTCCCAATTGAAGTAACCCTTAGCTGTAGCTGACCTCCCCTCTGCATCAGGCCAGGTTGCTTTCTGAGGGGTGACTGGTGGCCAGGGGACCCACCTTGCCTTGCGTGTGTTTCAGGTTGTCCAGATGCAAGTCAGCTGGAGCTGCTAGGCTGTGTTAGTTGCGTTAGCTCAGCCACAGCCCTGTGCTGTTACGCGGCGTATTTGCTTAAGCTTGGGACTGTACTTGTGCGCTGTAAGACATGCTGTCAGTTAGCCACGTACGCAATTTTTGTGATGCTCTGGAGTGTTCATCTTTGTGTTTTACAAATGCCTGGTCTCACTGTGCTAGCAAAGTGCTTGGTACTGCGTGAGTTTGATTCTCCTTTCCTTGCAACACATGCATCATGTATGCCAGTTCTAATTTTGGGGAAATTAAGCCATGCTATTGTTGAGCTCAAAAATAATGCTTACACTCAAAGCAATATACATGCTAAATTTAATTTTTTTGCTGTTTTTTTTTAGTGTTCATTTAAAAAAAACCCAAACATTTTAAGTCACTGTCTGTAACTGAAGCCTTTTTCTTAATATCTATTGCAAAGGGGGATGGAGAGTTTTGTTGGCAGAGTTTGAAGTACATCAGTAACGTTTCACATTTGAAATGTCTTGCAGCAACTCTTTCTGTTAACGTATCTCAAACAGCTAGGCTAAAAGTTGTTGGGTTTTTTTTGATGTTGTTTGGCTGGTTGTTTTTACTCATTAGGCCTGGAAACAACTACTGTTGAATGGTTTTGGTAATTGATGTAGAAATAATAACTTCCGTAATGCAACTTTTGGGGGTTATTTATAGTCTCCAGACTGATTTCACAGGGAGCCTCCTGAGGCAAAGAAGGGGCTGACAGGACTTGAGTTCCATAGGGACTATTCCTATACAGTCTCTCCACTCCACATTGTTTAGGGACAATGAATTTTAGTGCAATTGCTTTTAAACTCTTGGGGAGGGGGGGCAATGAATCAGTGAAACGGTGATACTAAGGGCACTGTGATGATAGTAGAAAACAGATTGTGTGGTTAAATGTTACCGAAGGGTTTATGAAAGAATTTGAGACATCTGTCCGTAGTGTTTTAAGAAAAAATGAGGCGAATTCACAAAAGAAATTCTTAGGAGCATGAGTGCTTCCAGAGAGGTGTGTGCTTAGGCTTCTGACGCAGCTTTGAGATGCAGTCTTGATTGCGTGAGGGGACGAGATGTTCATCTCAATGTAAATATCAGAGTTTCAAAACAACTGTTTCCACAGCCTTACATAGCAACAGGGAGGAACTGAGGTGGTCACAGTTGTCAAACTTGGCTCATAAGATGTTAATCTCGAATTTCTGTCTCTTCATTAATAGTCAACAAGCAAATGGGTTTTGGAACAACTGTGTTAATTTTAGGTTCATTTGAAGTAGAGGAGGTAATTTTAAATGATGATTCTGGTAAATGTGGTAGAAAAGATTTGTAAAGAGGCAGTTTCCTTTAGATGAAATTTCTAATGCATAGTCAACATGCCAGGGAATTAAGTAATCCCTCACCTAAAAATGGAATAAGGAAGAAGAGAAAACAACCCTAGAAACTGGCAGTAAGATATTGCTCAAACTTTAGTTAATCCCTGTTATGTAGTTATTGTCTGTGATCGTGCAAGTTTCTTCATGGACAGAGGTTTTAACAGCTCCAGCTCCTTTTAAAATAGTTTCAGAGGAGATGGCAGTGATGTTTGAGGGTTCATTAATTATTGCTCTTACTGGTGTTTGCACAGGCAGCTGAGATCATAAATGTCAGTCTGTCAGTGTGATGGGTTCTTTATGAAAAGGAAAAAAAAACCTGAGCGCCTCAAAAGCTGTCATCAAACCAGAGATTAAACAGATTCATCTCATTCTTGAAGCAAGCAGCAGGAGAGGAGGGCTCTGTCTCTTACTACTCTTCCTTCCTTCCTCCTTCCCTGTTACATTTTCTCAGCCCATGTCTCTGCTGGGCTTAGAGCTTCCCACCCTCTCCCCAAAATGCCATGAAACAGCCATCATGATTGTTAGTGAAGCCATGTGCATGCAGCCTGCAAACTCCTCCATGTCAGGAGAGTAAGAGAGTGGGATTCGGCTCTGACAGTTGTAACACCATGTATTTGGAAAATTTTGAGGGGAGAACATGAGTAATGAAGACGAGAACAGTGACAGTAAGGAACAAATGTGAGTTTCTGTCCAAGAGGTAACAGAATTTTTAAGAGCACTACTCTGCTTGTTGTTTCCAGACAAGCTTCCAGTTTCAGTCTTGCTCAGCTGAATTACTTCGTTCTCTCATTTCAAATGGGAGTTTGATAGAGTCACCACAACTAGAAGAATCTCCATCATCAGATATAGATTAGAAGAATCCTTATTTCTTAACTCTGAATTAAAATTGTGATGGGAGAGTGTTAATGGCAGTTACTCTGACCAATTTCTTTGTGAATTTTGGGGATGTCTCATGTCTATTGTTTTTCTTCATTTTTACAGAAAAGTTTTATGATTTTTGACATCTGCAGGTAAAAGGGAAGCATTCTTTTTCTTTTTTTTTTTTCATCAGACTGGGTATTTATTGGTATAAGTGTAATGCTAGAATGCAAGTTGAGTGTGGAATATTTTTCTTAAAAGCAAAGCAAGAAGTAATTCTTGTTGCATGAACCATCCTTCTAAGGAAAGCCACTGTCAGTCACTGGCTGAAAGAATCGTCTTCTCTGTAGCCATTTTTGAATGTTTAATAGTTCACACTGGGAATTTACTCTTGAGTCTAGCTGCAGCACTTCACCCTGTTTCTAGGGTTTTTTTTTTTCTGCAATCCAGGTAGTAAAGCTATGCATGACAATTTACTTTTTTGATCTCTGAAGTTTAATGTTGCAAGATTCCATGTGCTGGAAGATTTATTTTGCTTCCTGTATTGCTTGTGTCAGTATTGTGGAAGGCAATGTGATCTGGAAGAAATGCATGCAGGACCGAATCTGAAAGTTCTGTTTTCTAATCTGTGCTTTCTCCTCGCTCTTGGTACTTGCCCATGAGCAGATATAAGCGTGCGTACTGTTGGTCTGTTTTGTAATGAGTGTTAGCTTGCGCTCACATGTTCAAGGCGCTGTGCAGTCAATGATCAGATAGCTGGCACTGTCCCTGAGCGTCAGGCTAAGTTTACCTCAGTGTTAACACTGTTTAATTTATGTCAAAAAGATATGCATTTTAAAAAATGAGATACCTAAATTTTCGTTTCTATCATATTAACCAACTTATGTTAATATTCAATTAGTCATTACCAATTAATGGGAAATGTATAATTAAATATTTTAATTACAAGACTACTAGCCTGACTTGGAGTAGCTATTTTTCTTATTAAGGCACATGGCTTCATTAACTGATTAGGCACTGGCTGACTTATGCACGTGAATCCCTTATTTGGACTTTATTGTAAGCAGACCACTATGGTTTCCAGTGGCTTAATTCAGAATGCCAAATACACTTCTGAGAAGTACCAGAATGGCTTGTGTTTCCAGAAGCAAAGATGTGTGGGAGGTAGCTATTTCAAAATAGCAATGTGTCTGTTTCTCTGAGTAATGAATAAACTACAAATCATGTATTTCCCCATCTTTGGCAACAAGGTGGGCTGGAACAGATTTCTGCTGAACTCTGAATCAGCCAGGCTAGAGTACACAAGCTGCCCATCAAAGGGTGCACCCTACTACATTCAAGGCTTGGCTGCTTTTCTGGGCACACTGATAACAAGGCTCTGTGTGATAGGAGCCTTGCCCTGGAGTATGAGTCGGGATCTCTGCAGCCTGTTCAGAGGATCTTTCTCTTGGATCATCTTCTGCAGAGATTTAATTTTAAGACAGGACTAGTTGTTCCATAACTGTATTAATTCATTATGCACTACTTTCTTTTCCTTGTCAAGGCTCCTGCACAGCCAGGCATGCAGAGATGGAGTATATTACGTACTGAACGTTCGTTTAGGCCTAATAGATGTATTTTGTAAGGTGTAAGTTGTAATCTACTACATTGATCAAAAAGAAGGTTGTATTGAGGCACGCATCAGATAAAATTATTGCAGCTTAATAAAAACTTATCACCTGTATACTGTGCAGAAAGCAGCTCACTTTTCTATTAAATGTGAGATGCGGGGACTTTGTACTTATTGAAAAGCCAGGTGCATTTTCAGCATATCTTAAGAGCAGTATGACAGAAATAAAGTAGACCTGAGTGAGCTAAGATGTATATTCATAATGGCTGTAATACTGGAGTCCAACAACTGGAAAAACACTGTGAGACAAGGTCTGAAACACAGGTAAGAAAAGTGGGTTAGTATATACTGCATGTGAGGAACCAGGGAAAGTTAATAGAGCATACCCCGGCAGGAGAGGCTAGCAGGTATTCCTAGTCTGACTTCATTAGATATTTAGTCAAGGAAAGGCGTGATGTTGACAAGCAGTAGATCAGATAAGATCACTGAAATAACAAGGATATGGACAATGTTTTAGCCATGGCAGTTACCTTTTCGTGGCTAATCCAGGACAGCTAACACAAAGTAGACAGGTTTTCCATAAGCACAGGACACCGTGCGATGGAAACTTAAAGGTAAAAACATGTTCAGTAGGCTACCATCCTGCCAGAAAGATATAGTTATCTTGTTATTTGTTGGATTAATGTCCTTTCAAAATGGATTTAACTAAACTAATTCTTTTTTTTTTTTTTCTTTCCATTGATCACCATCTTGCACTGCAACGCTGACTGATTGCAGTAATGGCTTTCAACAGTCAGTCTCCTTGCAGCACTACCACAAACAATTTAATTTTTAGTACAGTTTGGATTAAATTTACTTGCAGCTTCTATTAAAAAGAAATACAGAACTGATTCTGCTATGCACAGGTTTGGGAAGGGAAGATGTCTTTTCTAGCCTGACCTGACTCAGATTGCAGAGTGGCAGATCTACTGAAATCCACTGCCTCTGACATGCCACAAAAA
>VYZW01035732.1:2285-20073 GCA_013401315.1 Balaeniceps rex | reverse complement strand
ATGCCAAACTTATGTTTGCAAATTTTTTGAACAGCAAGGATGAAAAAGACATTCTCCTTTATGGATACTAACCCTATGGAAATTTACTTCTAGCTAGAAGCCTTTACCCCACCAAGTGTCTGCATTCTGCCTAAATATAATGAGCTTTATGGAAAGAGGCAACATATTCCCCCCATCTCTGCTCAAACTAAGCAGTAATTATTTTTGGTCTAGTAAATTGTGTAGAGTGGATAAAGTAATACATTCATGGTCAGCTGTGTTGGATCCTATTAAATTAATGACTTTTATTAGTGACATGTATCTTGAATCACTGTTGTCTCACATATCGAGGAAACACTGGGAAGTATTTCTTAACAAATGCAAGTAGCATTTTACTTGAATAAAAGTTCAAAATTTAGCAAATCAACTCAAGGAAAGTGCTGTAAAAACACAATTATAATTCTGTGCTTTTAACCAAATTGCCAAGACTAAGGTGAGCATAAACTGCCTTTTTTTTATTTGTTCTGATTATCTGCTAATATAGCAAAGTGCAAATCAATTTGTAAGAGTACATTAAAACTCACTGTATTCTTTTTTGCAGGAAGACTTCTAAGGAGATGTCATATTTTAGAACGGTTTTAATGTAACAAAGAGAATCTCTATTTTGCAGCTGATGCAAAATTAATGGATTAGTCAGAATGAAAAATAATATTCTGGACAGGCTATTTGAAGATATTAATGCAATTTTGAAGTATTTTAGTGAGCATACTGAATATATGCATTCATTTGTCCTTGATTGCTAGTTCGTGGTGACAATTCTTTATGAAAGCAGTTTCTGTAGAGTAAGTTATTATTTTGTATAAACTAATGGTGCAATAAATTTTTTCAGTACCATAACAAACTTGTTTTAGCTATTAAAAAATTCATCCAGCACACAGAATGGTTCTTCACTCTCTTGTGGTGTCTCTTCTTTAATAGATAAGGAGTTTTTTTTGATCTTGCTAATATTTCCCTTACTTCTCAGGAGAAAACACTACAAAGTTCTCCACACATAACAATAGCTATTCTTCATTTATTCAGAAATAATTTAATAATCAAAACATTTATTTCAAAACTAGTTTCTGAGCCTGGACTTAGGCGCCTATCTTTAGATGCTTAACCTTGGTCTGTCTTTAGGAGGTTGGATGCCCTAGTTTCCTGCTATGGTGAAGAGATAGAAATAAAAAGCTCCAAAGGATGATTTAGATCATAACTGGACCATATCACCCCATGAGATGAGTATCTTTGTACTACCCACATAGCTCTTGGTTTGTAATGTGTTTACCACTGATAATTTTGTGAAACTTTTGCTGTTGGACCACAGAAATTTTGATGGTGCCTAGGAAGTAAATTACCTTCTTGTTTCCAGATGGAAAATTACATTTAAAGACAATTAAATATGTTATATAGGTAGTCTTCTACCTAATCTAATCTTAGAGAGTCTCTTGAGCTAATAAAACAAACGAACAGGTTTAAAGACCTGAGTTTTCTGGTGATGCACAATTCATACCTGAGGAATATTTTGAAACCCCTGCTCCTTATAATCCTCTATAGTCAAAGACTGCCAAAGTTGGCTGCTTTGGCAACATTCCTGATGAAATTTTAAACGTGTGAAATCGCTAAATACGAAGTTGGAGGTAAATTCTTCAGCCCACGGAGTACCTTTGGGAACTTCAGGGATGTTGAAATATCCTTCAAAATAAAGATTTTAAAAATCATGTCTGTACAGAGGGAGTGAATTTTTAATAGGTTTAGTCCTTTTGTACACAGGATTCCCACAAATTTGATTAGTCCCAAGTGCAACCTATTTCATCCTCTCATTAGACATGTGATGTCACCTTGGGTTGGATGTATTTTGCTCAACTTTAGCTGTGTAAACACTCAGATGTCTAAGTCTAAGCTTGACATCTGAATTATTTTTGATTGTCTATTTCTGGATGAAACACTCTTTACCTTTACCCATTTTCTCCATTATAGAAGTGTCCAGATTATATTTGAATATCTAATTTTTAGGAGATTGAATTGGGGCAAATTAATCCCTTATATCTTGTATTTATAACACTGAAATCCAAACAAAAAGAAGTCAGGTTTCAGAACTTGCAATTTCTGGGACAGGCTGTGTTTAATTTTGAAACTTAGAGTTTATTTCATACATGTTAACATGTATGAAATAAAAAGACTGAGGTTTCTACACGTCAATCTGGAATTACTTGTGCCTTAAACAGGCTTTAAAAATGACAAGAAAAAAAGCTGGGGTGCAATAATAATTGCACAGGGTAGCTTTATTTCATTTTCTTATTTCAAAAAGTAACCAGTTGTTCCCTCCCTCTTATTTTAGTTTGTCTGCTACCAGGGGAAAAGATTTGAGAAATATTTTACACAGCTAGTCATTTGTATTGTGCCAAAGTCCTTACTAACTTTTCCCCTGGTATGGCCTTTAATGTGGAATGATTTTCAATGCAGTAAACACAGTCAGCATTGTGGAAATAAATTGGAAGGGATCATGGGATAGTTTATTAAGGCTGACAACTCTTTTTATTCTTCAGATAAATGCTGTACACGCTGAAGGGCAGATTATATGTAATTTATGGTCAATAGAAATTTTGTGAAAGTTAAATCTGGATATTAATTTGAAGTATCTCTTCTTTCCTTTAACCTTGTTCTCTCATTGATCTTGATGGCTGGAGATTTCTCAGTACTTCAGAGT
This sequence comes from Balaeniceps rex, assembly GCA_013401315.1. Taxonomy (NCBI): domain Eukaryota; kingdom Metazoa; phylum Chordata; class Aves; order Pelecaniformes; family Balaenicipitidae; genus Balaeniceps; species Balaeniceps rex. Next base: position 17,348 of record VYZW01035732.1, on the reverse strand, counting down.
TACAGAGACCTGGGTCTTGCTGTGATCCTGTTATCTCATGACTGTTTTTTTTTCTTCTTCATGATTTTAGAAAAAGAAGCGATATCTAAATGAAGGATCTGGTTCTGTTTTATATTATAGGAAGCACTGTTTCTAGGTTTTCTCCTTCCAATAGTTGTCGCTGTTGTTGTTTGGTTTTAATTTGTGAAGAACATGTGACAACATCAGAAAATACTGTAGGAAAACTTTATGATTTAGATACTTTGGGGGTACAGAATGTTTTAAGCTGTAAAACACAGATCCAGCTTTTTTATTTTCAGCTATTTTTTTGCATAACAAGCCCAGAATGTGTATGCAAGAGTCTCTCATATTCTTCTCCAAAGACTGATCAAAAGACGACTTGCTTTCCATTCTGTGACAAAATTTTTTTGGATGTAACTTTTGGGAACTAGTTTCTGACAACCTTAATCAAAGTGCGTTATTCATTTTTCCAAATTGCATTGACTTCTGCAAGGCAGACTAAAAATCACTGCCAGGAAAGAAGTTATCAGAATATAGCTGCCAGTATATGTAACATGTTTGCCCTCTCTTTCTACTTCTATTAAACTAATAAGCTTACCAGCTAGGACAAGTTGCTGACAGAGCCTTGGGCTTCTATAAACAGCCCTTTTCCAAATTTTCTATATGGCTATCCTGGAAATCTCTAGATGAGAATATACAGTACAGTTTATACATATTGAATGTACAAAATTAATTAAGCTGTTGTAATAACACTGTCCTGTTTTTATCTGTTTTTTTTTTTCCTGTTTTTTTTTCCTTTTTTAAAAAAAGTTTGCAGCAAATCTAGGGTGTATTTGTAATAACAAACATACATTTATTTTTTTACTCAAAATTGTAGATTTGTTTTAAACTTTAGTAACCATTTTTCAGGTGCTTCTATTTTTCTATTTAATTTTTTTGAAGTCATGTGATTACAGTTTTAGGATCAAAAAAACCACTGGTGACATTGGGACTATTTCTCAGTCTTTTTGCAATTATTGTCCAGAATGGTGATTTATAAAGGACAGTTTAATGTCCTTAAAAAAAGCCTATAGGCTTTTTTTTTTCCACCAGGCTAAGGATTTTTAATGTGGAAAACTCTTGTATTTCATAAATAGAATAATTGAGAGTTGGACTGCTTTGATCTTTGCACCGCTGCTTCATTTGGCTCTGTTTAAGGTTGTTTACAGACCACAGCCTGTTTGTAGAACAGCAGGCAGGGACAGAGCATTCAGTCAATCAGAATAAAGAGAGCTGCAAGGTCAAACCCCCCTATTCCTTCTACTTATTTTGCCATACATTTTCATTGTTAATATTTTAATTGTTAATTATTAAGATTAATACAGAATTGTTAACATTCACACAGTTCATAACTCTACTCAATAGAATTTATATTAAATGTGAAAAATGAAAGAACATATTCAGACATTAATACTCGTAGCAAATGTTTTCCATATCAATAATAGATTTGATTTATGTATACCTACATTCGTATTGGACTTATTAATATCAAGCTTTTGGTTATCATCATTTTGTTTTACATGCCCCATACGTAATTATGTTGATCTTATGATATGCATGCACACCAATAACAGCCAGAATATGCAGAACAAAATGGCAAAGCTGCACATCTGAAAGTTTTTTTCTCCACAGTGGCCTTAATCCACATATAGCAAAATCAAACAGAAATTTCTACAGCCTGTTCTCTTGTGAAAAATCTGCCTAGCTAACCAGCCAGTAACATTTATGTTAATGACAGGTTTCTGGTGGTGTTTTCCCAAGGTTGTACTACTACCTCTGAATTTGGGTGCCATGAGATTTCATGTTTTTTCCTGTAAACACTAAAATTAATTTTCCTTAGGCAAGTTGTGATGGCTATTTTGAAGAGGTAAGAACCTAGTATTTTGTGTACAAGTTCAAAGTACTTTTGCAAACTAGAGACACGCTATGTCCCTAGTTGAATACATCATGATGATTAGTCCCTACTTTTTGCTCTGGCCATTCTCAAGTTTTAAAGAATTTTATCATAGGTAAAACTGAAAGCTAAACTGTAGTTTAAGGTGCATTTTGAGCTGTCATTGCTGCAAGGTGAGGCACTGCACCCCTTGTCCGATGTTCCTGCCTTTGCCCTGTGTTTCTCCTTGCATGGTGCAAGCTGTGCAGTGAGCCTGTGTGGGGCTGAGCTGCCCAGGTTGCTTTTCCAGAGTGGTCCAGTTCATAAATGCCTGTAGAGATGTAAGCCAGGGGCTGATGTGGGGGCAGAAATAAGTGACTGTAGTGAGGGACTGAAAAAGGGGAACAGATGCTGAGTTTTTGGATAACTTTGACAGTGTCAGTTTAACTTCTGTGTTAAATTGTGCCCTAGGAGATTTGTACTTGCAGGAAACACCCTTTGCATCCCACGTAAAGATAATCTATTTAAATATTCATGAACCAGAGGATGTCTGACTGAGTAGCCGATTTTATAGAGAGACTGTACCTTTAGACAGCAGTTCAGGCAATTCATTCTTAATTGCTTTGCCAAAGAGCAATAATATGAAAATTCTAACTGTGCCCCAGTTAGCAGAGAGGATGTTTAATCTGGCACAATGAATACCTTAAAAATTAGCATATAGCTATGGAGCCTTTCACCTTTATTTCACTTCTTCAAATCAGATCTGTGCTGGTAATGACTGAAAGCTGTAGATCTATGACGACTGTTAGTGATAAATGAGTTGAAGATCTCAGCCTAACAGAATAAATAATTGGTTTGGAAACCCAACAACCCCTTCATCTTTAGTCCTGTCAGAGAAAGGTCTATGCTTATTCACAGTGCAGCCTGGGAAAACCTGCGCTTGTACTGCTGAGCTTGTTCAGGGACTGAACTCCCCATGCAGTACAGCCAGTCTTGCACAGAGGCTGTACTTGCTTGTGAAAAAATAACTATTACAGCCCAATGTTGGTTGTTGTTTCTTCAGGAGAGACCAGACTGCTTATGAGTGAAACCCCTTCAGAGACCTACCTAACCTCCCTAGGTCAGGGTGCCCTCGGACAAGGCAAGCTGAGCCTATGAAACACACTTGTGCATTTGCAATAAGTACTGAGGAGATAATTTTTCTTCATAGAAAATTATATTTTTTCTTCTCAGCTTGTCAGCATTCTCCATTTAACAAGTACAGACTGAGCAAACAATACAGACTTAAACTGGTTACCAGCTCTAGAAGCTTCTTTCATCCACATGGCTAATATTTTGGGCATCCTTCCATTCAGATCATGGTGTGTGAGAAAGATAACAACTCTCATTCTACAGTTTTCCCAGATGTTTTTTTGCCAAAGGGAACAGCTGCAATTGTCACAGTTGTAAGCTCTGTGCTTGACAGCACCTTATGTCAGACCCTGGAATGGAATTTTGTGGGTTTTGTTATTTTTCCTTCATGGCAAAGTGGTGCTCTGACTTTAGGATGCAAAACATTACAACATCATTTGGCTGACAAATGCAATCCCTATGAGAAATTATAGCAATATACAAACCCCCGCATGCATCATTTTAGATTTTGCTTTAGACTTTAATTTAAGATTTCTTACAAGTCTGCTCATGTGAATCATCCATTTTTTGCACCTTAGGGACATGGGTAGGTTATAGGTTTTCCCAGTCCTCCTAAGTAGACAGATGTAGTGCAATACATTATGAACTAAGATATGGATAAATGGGCTTCAAAGCCAATGCAATTTGGGAGGAATTAATATCAGGGACTTGTCTTTTCCTTCTTAAATAGTTCACGCTGAACTATTTGAAGGACTTTGAGCATACTACTGATATTCACCTATGAAATGCTATCCCACAATCTCTCTCTAGATATTACTCAGTATGAATTATGATATGAAAACAGATGTCTGACTTGATGTCACATAAAATATTTCTGGTCTATTAGTACCTAACAAGGTTTATTTAAACTAAAGTTGCAAACCTTGAGATTAGAAAGCTATATTAAATTTTACAACACGCATAATGGAAATTCAGTAAAAAAATGACAGAATATAGATTTGCAAATCTTCCTGCACCAGCCAAAGTCAATGTACACATTATAACTCCATATTCTTTGTGAATACCATAAAATGATACGTTTTCTTTTTTTTTTAAATGTGATGTACCTGGGAGAATTAGAGGTGGGAGAACAAACTATACATGACAGATGTTAGTCACATTACTTACCGCACAACTGGAATGACAATGCATATTACAGTGATGTGCATGATGTTGGGTAGAGGGTCCATACAGAACAGAAAAGCAGTAGAGAAGAATAAACTGGTGAAAGAGGAAATGTGTTGAGATTTTCCCCAAATCAAGCCACTGTTTTTCCTGTGGATGCAAAATTATTTAGTTAACATTCATTTTTGTCCCCTATTGCTTACAAATTTTGAAAAGCCTGAAAAAAATTATTTCAAATGTCACTATATAGTTTAATTTGTGCATAAGCTGGAGTTTTCTTCCATCTTCTCATCAACTGTTTCTTTTTTCTGGAAAGGGAAAAGAGAGTTTGTAGTGTATATTCCAGACAGAAAGAAACAGATTTTGCTTTCAGAGAAGTAGGAAGTGCCTAAAATGATCAAAGATGAAATTATCTGCCTTTTCCTGCAGGTTTATGTGATGGAGACAAGTTGGGATATGGAGAGGATGAGAAAGCTGTAGATCTCACATTAACACACATCTTCAATGTTTTGCAGCCTGTCTGTGTTGCTGCTGCAGCCTTAGGTCAAGGCCTAATCAAAAGGTGGATCTTTCAAAACCAGGATCTTTTGAAAGAGGGGTTCAGTTTAGATTGTAGAATTTTCTGAAATATAACAGATGCCACTCGAAAATGTATGTGCTTAACAAGTATGTCTACCGCAGGTGTGTTATTTACATGCACGTAATATTCAGTAACTTCTGAATCAGTATGGTATGAATGAGAGAAAGAGAGGGATTCAGAGGCATGAGGGCCAGAATATACCACCTGAAAAGTCAAAGACAGGAAAACATGACTTGTACATATAAGAGGTTGTGGCTGCCTCAGATCTTGTTCTCCTGTGAGCTGAAATCAGGAGTGGAGACAGGGCAAAACCACCTGGGAGGAGGTATTGGTATCCCAACACCAGAGTGCATATACAAATTTGGTAGCGTTTTTTTTTTTCCCCAAATGATCTTCTTCCTCTTCTGCATCAGCATCTCCTACCTGTATCTTGGATAAGAGTCAGGTTTTACTTTGCTTTGGCTACCGCACTTGATGCCGTTTTCAAGACGGGGAAAGGTTTTTGTTTTCACTTCCAGGCTGATAGAGTTGGGGGAAGGGGAAGAAAGGGACAAGAAGAAAAATGGAATCACAAGCTGAATAGTGAGGTCATGTGACTGGTTTTGTATGCAATTTTTTTTCCAAGTGTGTTCATAGTCTGTGATACAGCCAGAAAAAGAGCCTTCCTTATAAAAAGGTAACATGATGCAGTACAGTTCCTGGTCTCAGGCTCATATGTGCAGACAACGACTCTGGCTGAGGTGCTTGTGTGTGGTCATCCTAGGTGCCGTGGACAGTAGGAAGGAAAAGGCACTTTCAGTTCTAAGAAATGACTTAACAGGGAGCGTTTCTCTCTGTTGACTGGAGATGGAGCTCAGGCACCTAAGTTAGGTACCTCAGATGAGGTCTTATGGTTAATATTGGTCTAGGCCCTGAGTGTTGGCATGGTAAGGAGCAGAAAAGCAGTCCTAGCAGAGGACAAGGGACTAGCTCTGAAGCAGGGCCGGGGAGAGAGGGATGTGAGGGATTAATAGCAGTCGTTCCCAGAGAGGTGGATAAAAAGGAAATTATAGCCTCTGTTATACGAAGAAAGGACTGATAATTTCTAGATGAGTTTAGTTCATAGAGTTGTGGCTGTGTTAGGCCATCTCTTCTTATCTCATTGCTCCTCATGTGTGTCTGGGACAAAAGGCCAATTGTATTTCTCTAGTTTGATCCCTATGCAATATAGATCAAAGCACCTTACCTTGATTCCTTCATCGTACCTATAATTTTGGGTTGAACCGCAACATATCTTGGTTATAGATAGAATAGCTGCTTAATGGACCATCAGAAAGTAATGAAAAATCACAGCCTATGGCCTCCACCCATCTAGGCAAAAGAAACACTTTTCTAGTGCCAAGAACACTCTGATTTATAGTTCTGGAACTTCTTCAGTGTAAATCGAATATATCCAGGTGATTTAGTGGAAATATTAACATCACACTCTTAATAAATTCTCTCTTAAAATTGTATTTCAGTAATGTAGAAAAGTCTGAAACCAGACTAAGTAATCTTGTATAACTACATGTTCAGTGTGTATATTACTGTATTTTTCACCTGAATGTGGGCTAAAATACATTTTTTATTGAGTCAGTCTAGAGCACAGAGTTAGGAGTAAACCAGCAAATTATTTTATTATAACTTTATTGTTACCTGTACACGATGCATTTACAATAGCTGAACTGTGCCAAACATTCAGATCAGTGCTTCAGAGGACTTGTATCCTAAAGGCAAAACAGGCTCAGTACAGCACCACAAATCAACCACTGACAATAGTACAGCTCAGTGTATAATGCACTTCCAAAGTGCCTTATAAATATAAAAAGCGAAGTGCAAAGTAAGGAAGAATGTTTGCCTTTAAGCTACTCTACAGCTTTTAAATATAATCTCACAGGTTTCTTCATAAACCAACTTCTGGTGTTGTTCTGTTCGTTTCCCATTAGTTACGCAAAGGACTTCATCTGGCTGCCCTGTACTGAGCGGCCTCTCTTTTATCTTCAGAGAACCAAAATAATGAGACCAAAAAAGTAACGGCATCTGCGGTTCTTTGTTCCTGTTTGAGAGACTCTCACTTCATTTCATCCTCTTCTTCTAAGAAAAGGAAGGCACCATTGCTATCCTCAGATTTTTTCCTTGTGTATGAATATACACATACATAAAGCAAGGAAAAGACATCTGTTACTGTAAATAGGTATAGAGGCAAATGCTATGAATTCACAACTCAATTTTAAGATTCCCTTCTCTCCCTTTCTTCTCCACCCATTATTTCCAGTTGTTCAGAGTACAAAGAGTCAGCTGAAATGAAGACACACTGAAGCTGTATCATTTATTTGACCGAATACAGGCATTTTGTAGAACAATATACACTATATCCTTCTGACTCCTTTCCTTTCCTATGGTTCTTTTACTCAGAACTATATATAAGTGCTGTAATGTATCAAGTAAATCATTGTTTGACATTGCTGAGTGGATTTAAAAACAGAGTTTACATGTAAACTGTGGAATCTGAGACATGGGAGGACTGGTCTCATAGTTAAACAGGGATAAAAACCTCCACATTTTTTCCAGTAGTTTAGTTTGGAAGCAATCTAGGGTACGAATGTAATCTCTCCAACATAACATGATTAGCTAAATCGAAGGCCTTTCCAGTCTTTAAAATACTGAGGCCAATCAGATGGTTATTATCCCTGCCATTACGCATTTAGAAAACTGAAAGTAACCGATGATGGATTTAAAAAAATAAGTTGTCTTTCATTAATAAAACATGCATCTCAATAAATGTCATTAACACCTTCTGGAACAGCTTTCCAGAAGCATGTTTGTCATGTGCTGGATAAGGAATTAACTATCGTCTGCAGTCTATCTAGGACTTTGGTTTAATTTATGGAGGTATTGTACTCTGGAGAAAGTGAAAGTAGAAGCAAAAAATGGAAAAAGACAGGAAAAATAAATTAATTTGGATGTGTCAGTTTAAAGGTAAAGAAAAAAATGTAACAGCTCTGTAACTTTTATAAGGGCTTCTTTTACCTGGAGTTACACCCTTCAGTTCTTTTTTGCAATGAAAAAAATAAAGTTCTTGGGGGAAAAAATATTAAAATCTGCAGAATTAAAGGAAAATCATTTAAAACTGCTAAGGGAATCCTGTTCTTTAAGCTTCCAATAGACAATGTTCATCAGTAGCCATCATCCTGGAAACATTTGTGATAATGGGAGGAACCATGAGAAGCAGTTGGCGTATTACAAACTATGACTTTCTCCTCATGGAGATGCCTGTGACCAACATGCATATCGACATTGGTGCCTAAGTAAGTGGTTAATGCCATCTACGCATCCAGTTTCCACCACAGCAACATCTAAGCAGCCAGTTTACTCCATGGCAACTGCTCTGAAGTGTCATAGTAACTTTCACCAGGACCAATCCTTAACAGACACAATGTCCTTGTCGTGGTTTAGCCCCACTCGGCAACTAAGCACCACGCAGCCGCTCGCTCACCCTCCCCCTCCCCGGTGGGATGGGGGAGAGAATCGGAAGGGCAAGAGTAAGAAAACCCACGGGTTGAGATAAGAACAGTTTAATAATTGAAATAAAATAATAATAATAGTAATAATAATAATGATAATAATAATAATAATAATAATTGTAATGAAAAGGAGAACGAGAGAGACAAACAAAACCCAGGGAAAAGAAAACAAGTGATGCAACCGCTCACCACCCGCCGACCGACACCCAGCCAGTCCCCGAGCAGCGATCGCTGCCCCCCGGCTAACTCCCCTCGGTTTATATACTGAGCATGACGTCATATGGTATGGAATAGCCCTTTGGTCGATTTGGATCAACTATCTTGGGCCGTGCCCCCTCCCAACTTCTTGTGCACCTGGCAGAGCATGGGAAGCTGAAAAAGAAAGTCCTTGACTAGTCTAAGCATTACTTAGCAACAACTAAAACATCAGTGTGTTATCAGCATTCTTCTCATACTAAATCCAAAACACAGCACTATGCTAGCTACTAGGAAGAAAAGTAACTCTAACTCAGCTGAAACCAGGACAGTCCTCATGTTTATTATCTTTCCCCAGTTAAGTCTGCAGGGCGACACGGGGAGACTGGCTATATATTACTTTCACTCACCTACTCTTCCCCTGATTCATGCAATGCTGTCTTTTCTGCTGTATGCAAATCCCTGAACCAGAAAGAAATATGTGGTTTGGAAGAAGGGGCTGGTGCTGTTTCAGCTGCTTTTCTAAATGAGATTAATCAGCAAGAATGATTAATACTATTAAAAATTTAGTAACTTGTTTTTCCACATGTAACTCTCTAGACATGTTATTTGGTTTACTGTAACGAGACCGTCTACTTAGAACAAATGTTATGCTAAAATTAAGTAACATGTCTGATTTATATGAATCTATATCATCAACATTCATAAGTAATGATGTTACTCCGCTCAGTTTCTACTCATTTTCCTAGGCCACCAGATCAGCATAATGCAAACAGAGAAAAATATGTAGCGAATTAATCCTCCCCTAGCTTCCCTTTATTTTTTTTAAACACTTCAATAATTAAACCAAGAAAATTTGTAGGAAAAACAGCCCTTCTTCTAATGTAACTACACTGTGTATCCAGATGGATGGGTCAATGGCTTTTCATTCATCATAAACACATCTCAACATATGATATTCCATAATACTAGCTGGTCAAAATGTGGCCAAACTGTGACTGTACCTTCAAAAGAAGGAGCACGAAAAGCTCTTGGTTTTCATTTCCAGTGCAATACCAAGTAGTAACACTTGTCTAAATACACTGACTTACAGGTCCTTCAATTTTACTGCAACTCTAGAAGATCTTATGGAGATCATAATTTTAAAATTGCCTATCCCTTGAATACTAGAGCAGAAGAATGATTGGCTTCACAGAGCAAGAGAACTTACCCATTACAGTCTGTTCATGCTAACGATGCTGCTGTTATCACTTCTGCTCTTATAAAAAATGCTGCATCAAGACCTACTTGTGTTGGTGACAACACAGACTTCTGAGAGGGAGGTCAAAGACTATGTTTTGAGCATTTGTTTATATTTATAAAGAACATTTTTTCAGTTAGCTCTCCTGGGCTTTGGGAACTCTTGACAGTCATAAAAAAAATTCTGGCATGTAAAATAATAAATATTCAAACAGTCCCTCCTCCACTATGCCAACTGCACACAAATCAGGTATTGGTGTCCAGCAGAGCCAACATCAGATATAGAAAGTTATTAATTATCATGACCAGGGAACAGCAAATGCTGATCCTAACAAAAAGGTGTTTAATGAAAACCTAGCATACACAGGTAATGCAGTAGCATTGCATGCAATGACATTTCCTCTCAAATTATATGGAGCAGCTGGTTTAAATTGTCTGGCAGTATTAATTAATGATAAAGTCGTTCACTTCTATAGAAATAGATTTTATATTCACCAAAGAACAAGACTGCAATAAATAATATTTTTTAAGTAGGAATTAATCCCTAGGTCTAATGCTAACTTTTATTTCCACAGTCTGAAATAATTAACCAAATACTCTTATAGTCTACTGAGTTTTGTGATAATGATAAATTAAATCTTATTGACCATAATTTACAGAGGTCAAAAGTTAACCTTTTGATTATGGTATGAGTCTTTAGAAGTTACATTTTCTGACAAAACCATCCACTAGTCACTTGGGTCCCAATAGTCACAGTCCAGCATTTAACTCACTCATGAAGTTTTAAGTTGAGAGCAGTGCTATGCAGTGTTTTCCAAAGTAAATTGAAATGAGATTTTCAATGTATTTATTTCTATTATAGTGTGATCAGTTTCATATGAGCATTTGATAATTAGGGCTATGATCTATTAAAATTACCTGTTTTCTTTAAAGAGAGAATTGTGCTAGGTATTTCCAGATGCGATTAGGTACTTAAACTGAAAAGGTCGTTCTCTTAACATCTGCCTGCTCTTTCTCCCTAGAACTGAAGAAAATGCCCTCTTTGGCTTTGTTAGTTTTGTGTTTCACAAAAATGCCTCCCCGATTATATTTAATTTCAGTACCTTAATATAATTAAAAAGTTGTGTGATTTCCTCAAGTAAATCTCTGTTTAGAATGCTTAAGTACAAAAGAATTTACATGGATTATTCTTAGATCCTTTCATCACATAAGAGTAATAAATCCATAAAGTGCTCAGATTATTCACCTATTATTCAAAATTTGTGATGCTACTTATATTATGGTTACTACCATAATAATTTCATAACTACAAAGTTAACTAGTTTCTGATTACCTAAAAATTGAACTGATTGAGGCTAGTTTGAAAAATGAGGGAAGGAAAGAGCATCTAGCTTTGATGTAATAAATCTATACTTGTCATCCCTCAATAGGAAAAAAACCCCTTTTTTGTTGGGTATTTTTTAGTTGATTTTCACTTGAAAGGTCTGAAACAGAGGTCTTTTAGAATTTGATAGAACTGGACCAGGCCTTTTCCTACAAAAAGAACATTACTGTTTGGTTACGTGCTAATGAATGTATCTGTGGTAACTAAGTAACAAATTACTAATAATGTTGAGCTGTAAACTATTTGTTATTTCATTACCAGTTACAAAAATCTTTGGATCTAAATATCATATTGTAAAAGTAAAAAAAAAGATAACACATTCACTTTATTTATGTGATAATTGTGCTAGATTATCCCGAAGTACAATATAATATTCTCAGTGGGGAAGTATTTCCAATCTGTAATAAATATTGTTTTGAATGAAACCCCACTAAGATAATGCCTGTCAATTACAATGTATTTTAGTGAATTCTAAAACATCTAAACACAGAATTGAGCATAACGGTTAATAATAGGTTTGCTCAAACTTGTTCTCTGCCTTGCTTCTTCAATTAAGTTTAAATATTTAACTGTTGAAATGTTATGATAGAGGCATGAATCTTCATTGCCAGCAAAACATTAAACAGCTCTCACTATTTAGAACAAGGAACTTCTATCTTTTCAGCAGTTAATCTTGGAGGATCTGAAGGTATTTTCGGTTCTACCACATGTATGTTTGCATGAATGGTAATCATGAAGAAATGAAAGGTTACTCTAAATTTGGAGCATCTACTTAGTTCCATGTGAATTTTCACTTTATGTTTGTGGCTGCATATTGTTTATGGCACCTAGATGCTGGCTATGATATAAATTGACAAGATTTAAAGACCTAAAATGTAAGTAAGTTTCTCACCTATCAGATGGAAAAATTCTTTGCTGTGAAGCCATTTTCCTTCTGTTTCTACTAATGCAATGCATCCCTTGACAACTAAAAAATAATTTACTAGAAAAGAAACCCAGAAAAAGTAGAAATGTTTGACTTATGTATTTTTTTCCAATATTAGACACTGATGTGCATAATGCAGTCTGAACCTCTACTAATAAGGGTTATCTTTACCTTCTAAGAAAATACTGTTCTTATTCATCTTTTGTAGCCAAAATAGACTATATGCTTTTTCTGTTTGGTCTAGTTATATTTACAAATTATGTAGGTATTAGAGAGAAATCTGTATAGATTTCCATAGTATAAAGGCCAAGAAATCATCTGTGTAACAGGGAAAATAGCTTTGTAAGTCCCCAGGGCAGTGGATACTTAATTATGCCAACTGTGATTCTGGATTGAACTAATTAATTACACTTAGATGTTCATCATCACCCAACCTACAACATTTTTTCTCTACTCTGAAAAAAAGATACTGAATTTCTGGTTGCATAGTTGCTTAAGAGTTTTATATTTCCTAACTGGAAATGCAGTGTGAAAGGCAGATGAAAGAGAAACCACATCCTCTCGCCCCCTTTCATAAGTTCGGTATAGGTCTTGAGGGTATTCATTTTGTGTTATTGAGTTCTGAAAAGAGTACACTGCATTTTTGTCACTCATAAAGAAGGAACCATTATTCTTTGAATTCAGAAGTATTCCCCCTTTTTTGAAGAAGGCATTGGTGGCAGCAATAAACACTCATTTTATTATAAGGTGAGAAAGTAATCTTCGCTCCTAGGCAGGTTATGAAAGAGATGTGTACTACTTTCCTATTCACCATTGTGCAGCTATTTGCAGGCTGAATCAAAACTCACAAACTTATGTTTATGCAGAGAAAATATCAGAAACAACAAATCACTTGGATAGCTTGTGGCCAATGACACAAGTAAATATCTTTATACAAACAATTCATCAAAATTTTTGAGAGCTGAGCATATCTGCTAAAATCTAATAATGTGCAAACAGCAGAGTCAGTAAAGTATATTTTCTACTGTGAATTATTTGTCTAGCTTCAGAAAAGAAGAAGAAACATTAAATGGTAACTGGAATCACTTTTTACAGGTATCAGATAAGAATACACCTGGAAAAGGAAATGCATTTCTTTTTTTGGTCCTACCATGTTAGCATATGCATGGAATTACTAAATGTAGATAGGTAAGGACATCATAGGCATGATCAGTTCTGCTATCTGGAAGTCAGACAGTATGTTTATGCAGTTTGTTTATGTTTATTGCACTCTTATGAGACCCCACCCGGAGTATTGCATCCAGTTCTGGGGTCACCAGTACAAGAAAGACAAGGACCTGTTAGAGCAGGTCCAGAGGAGGACCACAAAAATGGTCAGAGGGCTGGACACTTCTCTCTCCTGTGAAGAAAGGCTGAGAGAGCTGGGGTTGTTTAGCCTGGAGAAGAGGAGGCTCTGGGGAGACCTTATTGTGGCATTTCAATATTTCAATACAAGAAAGATTGAGAGAGACTTTTGTACCAAAGCCTGTAGTGATAGGACAAGGGACAATGACTTTAAACTGAATTAGGGTAGATTTAGATTGGACATAAGGAAGAAATCTTTTATGATGAGCGTGGTGAGACACTGGAACAGATTGCCCAGAGAAATTTTGTATTCCCAGTCATTGGAAGTGTTCAAAGTCAGGTTGGAGAGGGCTTTGAGCACCCTGATCTAGTGCAAGATGTCCCTGACCATGGCAGGAGGGTTGGACTAGGTGACCTTTAAAGGTCCCTTCCAACCCAAATCATTCTGTGATTCTGTGATTCTATGCTGAGTAGCTGTATCTGGGTGTTATGCTGCAGCCTATACTACAAGGAGTACTAGTTACACTACAAGGAGTACTGGTAGCTTCATTGGGAGAAATGCAGGGAAAATGCAGTGTGTGTCACTGAGCAAGGCTCTCTGAAGGTAAATGTCTATGGATATTAATATAAAAATGCTAAGCAGCTAAAACGCATCAGCAAAAGAAAGAAGAAAGCAAAGACATTTACAAACTAAAAGTGGTTAGCACCAGTGTAAATCTTATTTAGAAGTCTAATTTTAGTCTGTCCTTTTTTAACCATCCATTTTTGTTCAGAATTTTTCAAGATCAGGAGGAAAAGAGGTAATATAATGAGGAAGTTGCCCAGACTGAAGAAAGAAATCTAGCTAGAATTTGTTGTAATCAACCAGTTATGTTATACCATGGAGAAACTCTAGTCATGGGCTGGGAATATTCTTGTTAATTTCCATACTAAGAACAACAGTGAAATGGACCTTGAGGATGTCAATTCCTCCAACCGGCTGCCATGAGCAAGACAGAGATGGAACTGAAGGTAAGATTCTTCTGAAGCAATTTGTGTTCCTGGAGTCCTCTGTAGGAACAGATCTTTTTCTTACAGATAAGTCATATGTAATTTCTGGCACTTTCATGGGGAAACAATGGATGATTGAATCTAAATTTTGTGACTGGTCGGATACTCCTTGGAGGAAGGAGCAGTGCCAGGGTAAGATGACATCAGCGTTTCAGAAAGATGAGGACTGCATTTTCCAGTGTAATTCCTGAGTGTTTGGTGAAGTGTAGCAGAATCACAGTACTAAGCACATATCAGGTCACTGAGTGGAGATGGAGGGCAAAAAACTGCTTGTAATAGACAGCTGTTCAGAAAGGGAAAATATATTCCTTTAGAAAGACTACAGAGCATCTTNCACTTGGTCCTACTGCAGTCATGGCAAATACCTGGGATGCTGCACTACCTGACTGGTTTAAGGTTGTAGACATGCACTGTAGGGGGAAGAGATTTAATGCCACAGAGATCATAGCATGTGTCGTAGATGCTGCTGTGCATTGAAGACAGGAAATAAAGCAATAATGAAATATGGCATGACAGAAGAATATGATATAACCTTTATCGAAGAGTATAAGACTGTGCCGTCTCCTGACTGGCTGATAGAGGCAATGGTAACTGATT